>JBAKBP010027822.1:0-29517 GCA_037953745.1 Lithodes maja | reverse complement strand
TATTGATATAGTGAAAAAAAGGCATATCACATGTACATCTTTGAAACATAGGAACTAAATAATGAAAGACATTTATATAATGAAAAAAGGCATATAAGAACATAAGAACATAAAAACATATCACAGGGACATCTTTGAAACATAGGAACTAAATAATGAAAGACATATTAATTTATATAATGAAAAAAGGCATATAAGAACATATCACAGGGACATCTTTGTAAAATATATATATTATATAATATATATCTAAAATTATGAGGTAGCGTGTTCAGTTAGGTCAGGTAAGGCAGGGCACGAGTCCAGGGCAGGGGGCGGCACTCAGTAGTGCTTATACATGTGGTAGTCCCTGAAGCAGTCCCCCAAGCAGAGTGCAACCTTGCACTCGTGGCACATTGTGGTGACTTTTTTGGTTGTTGAGGCTCTCCTGGAGGTGTTCATGCAGACGTGACACTTCAGCTGCCTGTGACTAGTGCCAACCAGCTCTGTGTGGATTGGGAAGTGTCTTTCCACCCCCACCTGGATGCGATCAGGGACGTGATCCCCACGCCATGACGTACGCCTGTGAGTGGGGGTGCCATACTTCTTCAGGAGTTGATATGACAAGTTGTAGACAAATTCCCTGAATTTGAGTTTTTGATTTGGTGCCATATCTCTCTTGACCAACCACAAGTTGTAGGCGTTGAGCATCGTGATGTCAACTAGGTGGAGGAAGAGCTTGTGATACCACTTCACAGTCTTCCTCAGACACTCAACGCCTGCCAGTTGACAATCCGACTTGTCCACCAGGCGCATGTTCTTTGTGTAGTCCACTACCAAGTCGGGCTTATGGATGATCTTCTTTGTTCGGTAGTGGACTTTACCAGAGTCCACCTGGGCACCTGTGTGGACTGTCGAAAGCAGGTGAACGTCTCTTTTGTCTTTCCACTTCAGGGCAACCACTTTCCCGGACTTTTCCAGTTGCTTGTATTTCTGCCCCCTTCGTCGCCTTCTTCGGATAAGCCTCTCGCGGTGTTCCGGGACCAGCTCGTCGTCAGAAGGTGTGTCGCTGGAGGAGGGATCTGAAAGAGGAATGACATTATCTGCGAACTTGGGCATAAACTTTCTTGTCTTTCTGACAGTCCCACATGACCCCGTTTGGTTGTCATGAAGAAACTGGCAGAGAGCAGGAGAAGTATACCAATTGTCAGTGTACAAGACGTGGCCATTGCCCAGGTAAGGTGCCAACATTTTCCTGACGATGGCACCTGACATGCCCATGGGGTCATTGGCAGCGACTTTTGGTATGTCAATGTCAGTTCCTGTATACACGATCATTTCCAGCACTATACCTGTCTCACAGTCGCACAACACGAAGAGCTTGATTCCAAACCTATGCCTCTTCAAGGGGATATACTGCTTGAAAACAAGACGTCCTTTGAAGAGCACGAGCGACTCATCAATCACCAAGTTGAGGAAGGAGTAAAAGTATTTCTTGTACCTCGCCAACAACATGGTGAACACCTCCCGAACTTTCCATATCCTGTCAATCCTGTTAGGATTTTCGTTGTCTGCAAAGTGCATAAATCTTAGCAGCAACAAAAATCTGTCACAAGTCATGTACTTATTGAAAGTTGGGGTGGCGATGAGAGGGTCGTGCTTCCAATAATGTTGTAGCACATGCTTCTTGCAAAGAGGCATGAGGAACAACAAGGCAAAGAACGTCATGAACTCATTCACAATCGTATCAACCCAGCCTCGTATTCTCGCTTTTGGAGAAAGGACGTCCAGTTTGCCAAACACCTACCTGTAGTAGGCATTTGTTTGGGCAACTATGTACGTCATAATCTCCATGTCGAAAAAGGCGAGGAAGAAATCCATCTCGTTTGCGTCGTCGTCACAGGGCCAGTCAGCAGTTGTACCTGACCTACCAGCATCAAACTGGGGCAAGTCAGGCTCAAAATCAGCCCCGTTAGACCACACAAACGTATGAATGTTGGCGTCGCGGATTGGAATCTCGTCTGCGTGTGCGCTACCATCAGACAAATCACTGTCATGATTGCGATACAACGCTTCATCATCACCCTCCTCACCACTAGAAGGACGCCCTTCTTCATTGTCTTCACCTTCGTCTAACACACTGCCACTATCCCCCCCCCCCCCCCCCACGGTCCCGTGCTGCGGCGTCGTCGTCGTAGTCCTGGCTGTCAACATCCTGGGAATCCCCAAACAGCAGGGTGTCGTATTTCGATGGTGTTAGGGTCCTCATCCGCCTACGAACACGTGCAGGCGTCTTGTGGGCAGGGGCAGAAGGGCAGGCAAGGGCGGCGTCGGCAGGGGCGGTGTCGGCAGGTCCAGCAGTGGTGGGTGGTGCAGAGGTCCTGGACGCAGGCAATATAATTGTTGTCCCTGTCGCCCCTTTCCCTTTCCCTTTCCCTTGGGCAGGGGCAGAAGGGCCGGCAGGGACAGAAGGGCTGGCAGGGGCGGCGTCGGCAGGTCCAGCAATGGTGGGTGGTGCAGAGGTCGTGGACGCAGGCAATATAATTGTTGTCCCTGTCGCCCCTTTCCCTTTCCCTTTGCCTTTGCCTTTCCCTTTCCCTTGGGCAGGGGCAGAAGGGCCGGCAGGGACAGAAGGGCCGGCAGGGGTGGCGTCGGCAGGGGCAGCAGAGGCGGCTGGTGGTGGTGGTGGTGGCAGGGTGACAGTGGCAGGCGTACAAGTTTTTTTTCCCACGCCAGTCCCTTTTCTCCTAGTGGCCCCCGCAGGTCCTGCAGCCCCAGGGCGGCCTCCTGCGTCGGTGTTACTGGTGGCAGGGGTGGCAGTGGTGGTAGTGGTAGTAGCAGTTGCCTGGGTGGTGGTGGCAGTGTCCCCAAAGGCCAATGACCTCTGTGCACTGCCCATGCTTGCACGTGTTTTACGTACTTTACGTGCGGGTGCTTCGTCTTCAGTGTGACGCCTACCAGCGTTGGCAGAATCGCCTCCCAGTAGCCACTAGCACTCGCCAGGGCAATGAATTTGGCTACAGTCTATCTACAGTGTTGTACTTTCTTTCTTGTGAATCGTCTTGTCACAGGCAGTATAGAAGTGGTCTTTATTTTCGCCTGTGACAGTGCATTATATTTTATATCATCAGTTATAAGTGTTACGGCTGGATCGGCAATACATATTCGGGATTCTTGATCGTAGGACAGAAATGGCTTATGTGACAACGACACGCTCGATTCCAGTCCCAAATACTATATGCTCCAGACAACAAAAGCACCAACGCCCTACAGAGTTATCGTCTATGGTAACGAGGTACCTTAACTCGGCGAAAGTGTACAACAGGGGTAGGCTATGAGGCTAAACTCCCTCAGACATTTATAGGTTACGTTATTACTAAAGAAATGCAATACTCAAGAAACTACGTTAATATTAAGCCTCTAATAATGTAGAATAGAAGCAGGCTAAAGGTATGACAGTGAAATGCTAAATGACAAATGTACACGCCTATTTGAAAGCGCGTGCACTAGAATAACTGTCCCCTACTAACATGCACTAGCATGTAGCATACAAGATGTTCATGATCCAGTAGATACCTAATAATACACATGGAAGGAACATAAATAGTAGTCACTTATTATAATAATGAATCTATACTTGGAATAACTAAAAGGTTGCAGGCAACAGTACTGCGCCGGTAGCCTACTACCGCATAGGCTACTTCGCTTCTCTCACTCTGTCTCCCCTCTGAGTCCGTATGCGCCCTACGCAACAGAACTCCGGACACAGCAGCAAAACGACAGTGCAGTTAATTGATACATGAAAGTATTAATAGTGTTGTCTTGTGTGTGAGTAATGTGTATTGTAAAGTGTTAGATACATATACTTAAAGAGAGCTGCAATGCATAGTAAAATAAAGATATATCCCCCTCATCATCCCCATGTGTTCTAGCTAGCAGGCCAAGTCACAGGAACAACGAGTCCAGCACCGAAAGCGAGAACCCAGGAAAAGACTGCAGAGAACACAAGGACAGATAAATTACGTTACTCTACTATACCGGCACTACGAGCGAGCTGTAGTCTCTGGTACTACACTCGCTCCTGGCTCGGTAGGCAAATCAAGGCTAAGTCCTCGCCCCTCTACAGACAACTCCTGGGCATGGTCGGGCTCTTACACATGGCACCAGTCTAGTCACAAATTGGATGATGAGCGGGGCATATAACTCGTGAACATGTAGAACGTTCACCAACTATCCTCATCAAGAAGATCGCTGTTCACATTAACCCCTTAAATCTAATACATGTAAATATATGCTTGTCCTAAGAGTAATACGAGAGGTGAGTGCTGAAACTCCTTTAGGACCTCAAGGGAAGGTTATGCATTTAAATAGAGAGAAGAATGAAATGAGAGTAATGTCGTCAGAGAGAAAGAGTGCAACCGTGAGAAATTGGGAGAGAGGGCAAGGGATGTTAGAATCTCAAAGGTTCTAGGCAACCTGATCATGGAACACACAGCGAGCCTCCAGGCAATGTGCAGTACGAAAACATGGGCAGCCCAGGCAGCATAGGCAGGCGGCAATGGACTATCAACCCTGTCGCGCCCAGCTATAAGCGCAAGGCTGCCAACCAGTCCATACGTCTGGCAACCACCCCCCCGGCAGCGTGGCGCGTTGCTACCCTCTCGCTCTGAAACCCAACTCACTCTCTCTCTCTGAACTCCCATTGTCTTATCTATCAACTTCTCTATTGATACTACATATTAAATGGAAGGTCTCGACATGGCTTAAAACAAAACCCACCACTGGTTAGCACATGACGAGACCTTTGCAGAGATACAAAGAACATAGTTATAAGTTGTCACACTCAATATACATAGCTGCTGACGGTAGCCAGCACGGTACAGTGGTACGGGCGGTACAGTGGAGTACCAAGGAGTACAATCAGGTTGCGTTGCCACGCACTGGGTGCGTCACAGCCCCCCCAAGACTTTAGATAATCGACCTTAGAAGCATTATCAAAATCTGACAGGCAACCAACCGACCTGCTACCCTTAGCTGCCACTAATTGCAAAAGGTGCACAACAACTGAAGTGTGAATTATACATAAAACACAATATCGCATGCATCATGCTACAACAATAAAGACTTACAAAACTAAAAAAAAAATTCTCGTTTATTTTATTGTTTTATAATCTTTTTGGACGGCGTTATGATAGCCTAATTTTACTCCTGCTCAACCCACACACCGTGCACAACTATCCTGGATCATCAACCCTTGATAGACAATCTGCTATCACGTTCTCACTCCCGGCAATATGCTGAATGTTGAGATTATACTCTTGGAGCATTAGGGACCACCTGGTCAACCGCATATTCCGATTGTGAAACTGATTTAGGAATTTCAAGGGATGATGGTCCGTATAAATCGTCACTACCGGGCCGTAGGCTGGAACATAAACTTCGAAATGTTTGAGCGACAAAACGATAGCAAGAAGCTCCTTCTCTATAGTCGAGTAATTCCTTTGTGCCGAATTAAACTTGCGAGAAAAGAAGCTCACTGGGTGTTCCAAGCCCTCGGAATCAGTCTGCAGTAACACTGCCCCGGCACCCACACCGCTGGCATCAGTCGCCAGCTGAAAACTCCTGGAGAAGTCTGGGGCTCTCAAAATCGGATGTGTACACAGCAGGTGCTTGACTAGGTCGAAAGCCCTCTGACACTCCGCAGCCCAACAGAACTTCACTGACTTCGACAGTAGATCAGTTAACGGTGCTAAGACAGTAGAGTATCCCCGGATGAAGCGCCTATAATAGCCTATCATACCTAGGAACCGCATGACCTGGCGCTTAGTGGTGGGCCTGGGAAACATATTGATAGCCTGTATCTTGCTCAGGGGGGGGCACACCCGGCCTAACCCGACCACGAAGCCAAGATACTGCACAGTAGCCTTTACAAACTCGCACTTCCTCAGGTTCACCACCAGCCCAGCATCGTGCAACTTCCCAAACAGGGTCTCTAAGTGCCTTAGGTGATTTTCAAAATCGTCATCATACACTATCACGTCATCAAGGTAGACCGTGCAGTTAGGGATTTCGTCACAAATATCGTTCATCAGGTTCTGAAACGTGGCAGGTGCGTTCTTAAGCCCATAAGGCATTACGTTACATTGGTAGGTCTTGCCATCTACCACAAAACCACAAACTTGCTTAGCTCGGTCCGACAGGGGTACTTGCCAGTAGCCTTTTACAAGATCAATTTTAGTAAGGTACTTTGCATTCCCTATCTTGTCCACGCTGTCGTCAACTCGAGGCAAAGGGTAAGGGTTGGTAGTGGTCAAGCCATTTAGCCTACGAAAATCTATGCAGAACCGCACCTTGCCGTCAGGTTTTGGCTGCAACGTGACGGGTGATGTCCACTTCACATAACCTTCAGTGATCATCCCTCTCTCAACCATGTACTTTAACTCCTCCCGTAAAGCTGGCAACTTTACCGGGGGCACACGGTAGGGCACTGACTTGAAGGGCACATTATCACCGACGTCCACGTCGTGCGTTACCTGAGTAGTGAGACCTGGGTGTTCGGCGAAAACAGAGGGGTATGACCTGAACAGGCCTAGGACAGCAGCACCCTGGTGCTCAGGCAGGTGACTTACAGCTTGCCTAGCCTCTTGTTCAGTATTCCCCGCCCACTGTTCCGCGGAAATGACACAGTCCCAGCTATCCTCCTCAGCAGCATGACTGTCCCCACCTCCTTCTCCACCCTGGCCGCTGCAGGCCAGCACAGGGACAGTGAGAGGCTCTGAGGGGCGTCTCACATACTCTTTCATGAGGTTAACATGACATAACTGATGTTTTTTTCTACGGTCAGGTGTTGCAACGAGATAATCAAGGTCGGACAGTTTCTTAGCCACCACATACGGCCCAATAAACTTGGCAGAAAGGGGGTGTCCAGGCAAAGGTAAAAGCAACATTACCTCCTGACCCACCGAAAACTCCCGAAGCTTCACCTTGGCGTCATACTGGTGCTTCATGACCGCCTGTGCATTAACCAAGTTATTACCTGCCGCTGCCATGCAACCTATAAGTCTCTCCCGGCTCTCAAGGATATATTTAAGTACAGACCCCGGCTTCTCTTCGCCCTCCCAGATCTCTTTCACCATACTTAAAGGTCCTCTCACATTATGGCCAAAGACTAGTTGATTTGGACTGAACCCCAGGCTCTCTCCTGGGACTTCACGTGCAGCGAACAGAACATACGGCAGACCCAAATCCCAATCAGTGTCATGTTCTGCACAGTAACAGCGTAGCATACTCTTCAGGGTCGAGTGCCACCGCTCCAAGACTCCCTGACTCTCGGGATGGTAGGCTGACGACACTACAGAACATATACCGTGCAACTGAAGGGTTTGCTTGAACAATTTGGATGTAAAATTGCTCCCCTGGTCTGACTGCACCTCACGTGGAAATCCATAACGGGAACAGAACAATAATAAGTTTTTAACAACTGCCTTTGCCGAGCCGTTTCTCATGGGGTATGCGTCCGGGTATCTCGTAGCCACATCCATGATTGTCAACAGGAATTTATTGCCACTACTAGTAGGCGGGAAAGGGCCAACCAAATCTACTACAACTTTGCTGAACGGAGGCCCGGTGACAGGTATGGGAAACAAAGGTGCCTTCGGGATGGTCTGGTTAGGCTTCCCCGTTGTCTGGCAGGTCGCACACCCAGCCACCCATGCACAGACATCAGCCTTGACCCCAGGCCACCAGAAAAACCTGCCCAATGCTGCCAATGTTTTTGTTACCCCCAAATGACCCGCCACCGGCACATCATGCGCCAGACACAATAAGGACTCTCTATACTTATTTGGAACAACCACCTGGTCTACTACCCTCGCACCGCCCTCCCACTTCGATTTGGGGTCTAGAAATCTGCGGTACAATATCCTGTTGAGCCTAAAGAAATCTCCCGGCTTCGCATCCCCATCTTCCTCCAACTCTATGGCACCATTGCTATAACGAGCTAGGCTAGCGTCTTGCAGCTGCTGCTCACTAATGTCCCTGGGCGTCAATGCATCAAGATGGTTTTGTAATAAGACATTACCCCGGCTAGTAGGCTCTACTGCCTTAGTGGCTCTCGGTACAGCTCTTGCCTCACGCGAAGTCTTACCCAACTCTGCCTTGTTACACACCATATCTGGGCCAGAATCAACTCCCGTGTTTATTATAGGTCCAAGTACCGAATCACCGAGAAGTGCAGCAGAATCAATGTCCCTTTTCCTGCCCTTAGCAACCTTCTCCTGATCCTTCCTCCACTGTCCCCAAGGTTGAGTGCTAGGCTGTGCAGGAGCCGCAGAGCGAGATCGGGTTACCACACAGGCCATCTCATCCTGTTGGCACCTCCCAACCCATTCCCGATTCTCACCATTCACGTCGGCCGCCCTCTCGGCAACGACTAAGGGTGGAGTCCCGGAAGTGGGCACCGCAAAGTCGTTGCCGAGAAGAAGGTCGACGCCCTCAACTGGCAAACACTCAACGATCCCTACATCCAGCTCCCTGCACACCTCTCCCACTCTCAACTCCAACCTCACAAGTGGGTATGACCTCGTAGCATTTATACCCTGCACCACAACAACTCTGGCCGCATTTATCGGTTTCCCTGTGAAGTTCCTCAACAAAGTTTGCGAAGCCCCCGTATCCCTCAGCAAGTCAACCCTCCGTAGTTCACTCCCCCAGCTCACAAACCTGTGTCCCCGATGGCTACAGAAAGTGTCCCGGACAGGTGTCGAGCCTTCCGTACGCTTCTTTACCGCGTGTGCCTCAGCTGCTGACAACCTACCCCGGGCAGTTGCTGCAGCCTTCAGAGACACACCGATACTGTGAACCAATGACACCGGCTTAGCGGGAGTGTTACTAGGGCACTCACGTGAATAATGGCCTAGCTTCTGACATTTGTAACATTTCACATCCCCAATGGGCTTCTTCCCTTGTGCGGGCGAAGAAGGGGCCTGACCTTTAGTAAACGGGAGAGGCTTGTGTTTGTAGGTGTTATTAGGTGCAATGCATTTAGTGTGGTTATGTGTGTCATAGGATTTGTTATTATCGAAAACTCTGGTGGGTGGGGTATAGCGCCCCTTCTGCCCTGACTCAGCCCTCTGAGCGGCACCTCAACCACGAATCAATGATAATCTGAGGTCTGCCATCTTGGCAGCCTCCTCTACTGTCTTGGGACATTTTTCCTTAATGTTCAGCGTTAGATCGGTTCCAGTACATTTGTAAAACTGTTCCAGATAGAAAAGTTGCTTAATTTCCTCAGCCGACTCTGCGTGCTCGGACCGAAACCAGTTATTACATGCATCTGTTAAGTCCCGTGCGTGCTCCATAAAACTGACGTCGCTCTTCTTATTCACGCCACGGAACTTCAATCTATAAGTTTCGGGTTGCAGTTCGTAGGCCCGGAGCACAGCCTCCTTCACCAGTCCATACACGACACTCTCGTCCAGTGACAGTGCATCGTAGGCTTTCAACCCCTTACCCACTAGACGTGATGAAACTAATGCTGCCCATTTAACCTCCGGCCAGTCATACTCACGACACTTCTTTTCGAAACGAGCAAAAAACTCAGTCACTGCTGTCTCATCAAATGCGGGTACTAACTTAATTAAATGCGAAAGTGAGTCTGTAACCCGGTGCCCACCACCGAGATGACGCCCCGTGGTCTCTACTCTAGACTTCTCGACATCCATTTCAGCCTGGTACCTGGTTGCATCCTGATTGGCTTGGATTCTAGCAACCTCTATGCGTTCTATACTAGCCTGTTGTATCTGAGTCTCCTGCAGCTTAAACTTAGCTAGTTCTAGCTGAAATAACATCTCAGGAGACAGGCCTGGGGGGGGAGAGCACAAAATGGGGGATCCACACCGAGACGTGTTTACGGGTAAGCCAGCTTGCCATTGAGAACCCTCCTGCTGCATCGTGCTAAGACTCGCTGGCTGAGGGCCCAGCTCAGGGGTAGAGTGGAATGGAGGCTTGGAGGGAACCCCCCAAGACCCCACTCCACCCACCGCCCCATCGCCATCACCCAACAAACATGCCACCAAATTCTTCTTGGGCCAACTGTCAGGACAGTCCCGCCCCAAAACCGTGGCTAAACAGCGAAGACCGTAACAATCAATAGCCTGCAGGCGCTGTTCGGTCAAAGGTGTCTGCAAAAATGCCCGGGCATCCCTCTCTCCACTTATAACACTCCCCTCCCTAAATATCTGTTGTACTTGCTGGTCACTAGGCTGTACCGTGTTATCCTCCCCCGTAAATGATGAGTCATTAGACATAGTGCTGGTTATACAATTGCTGTTCATAAAAAAAAAAAAGTGCTTATTACTAATTGCAGTCTCGACTCACAAAATGTTAAAGATGCTTGAATGACTCTACTCTAGACACCCCCAACGAAACAATCTGCAAGTCCACCAATACAATAATGACACAATAAAAATTCCTCCAATATGCAAGAAAATTCTAGCCAGCTCTACTAGGTAGCATAGAATAGTTCTCCAAAAAACATGTGATAGGATACTACTGAATCTTGTGCAAGGTCGCCATTTTGTGACGGCTGGATCGGCAATACATATTCGGGATTCTTGATCGTAGGACAGAAATGGCTTATGTGACAACGACACGCTCGATTCCAGTCCCAAATACTATATGCTCCAGACAACAAAAGCACCAACGCCCTACAGAGTTATCGTCTATGGTAATGAGGTACCTTAACTCGGCGAAAGTGTACAACAGGGGTAGGCTATGAGGCTAAACTCCCTCAGACATTTATAGGTTACGTTATTACTAAAGAAATGCAATACTCAAGAAACTACGTTAATATTAAGCCTCTAATAATGTAGAATAGAAGCAGGCTAAAGGTATGATAGTGAAATGCTAAATGACAAATGTACACGCCTATTTGAAAGCGCGTGCACTAGAATAACTGTCCCCTACTAACATGCACTAGCATGTAGCATACAAGATGTTCATGATCCAGTAGATACCTAATAATACACATGGAAGGAACATAAATAGTAGTCACTTATTATAATAATGAATCTATACTTGGAATAACTAAAAGGTTGCAGGCAACAGTACTGCGCCGGTAGCCTACTACCGCATAGGCTACTTCGCTTCTCTCACTCTGTCTCCCCTCTGAGTCCGTATGCGCCCTACGCAACAGAACTCCGGACACAGCAGCAAAACGACAGTGCAGTTAATTGATACATGAAAGTATTAATAGTGTTGTCTTGTGTGTGAGTAATGTGCATTGTAAAGTGTTAGATACACATACTTAAAGAGAGCTGCAATGCATAGTAAAATAAAGATATATCCCCCTCATCATCCCCATGTGTTCTAGCTAGCAGGCCAAGTCACAGGAACAACGAGTCCCAGCACCGAAAGCGAGAACCCAGGAAAAGACTGCAGAGAACACAAGGACAGATAAATTACGTTACTCTACTATACCGGCACTACGAGCGAGCTGTAGTCTCTGGTACTACACTCGCTCCTGGCTCGGTAGGCAAATCAAGGCTAAGTCCTCGCCCCTCTACAGACAACTCCTGGGCATGGTCGGGCTCTTACACGTGGCACCAGTCTAGTCACAAATTGGATGATGAGCGGGGCATATAACTCGTGAACATGTAGTACGTTCACCAACTATCCTCATCAAGAAGATCGCTGTTCACATTAACCCCTTAAATCTAATACATGTAAATATATGCTTGTCCTAAGAGTAATACGAGAGGTGAGTGCTGAAACTCCTTTAGGACCTCAAGGGAAGGTTATGCATTTAAATAGAGAGAAGAATGAAATGAGAGTAATGTCGTCAGAGAGAAAGAGTGCAACCGTGAGAAATTGGGAGAGAGGGCAAGGGATGTTAGAATCTCAAAGGTTCTAGGCAACCTGATCATGGAACACACAGCGAGCCTCCAGGCAATGTGCAGTACGAAAACATGGGCAGCCCAGGCAGCATAGGCAGGCGGCAATGGACTACCAACCCTGTCGCGCCCAGCTATAAGCGCAAGGCTGCCAACCAGTCCATACGTCTGGCAACCACCCCCCCGGCAGCGTGGCGCGTTGCTACCCTCTCGCTCTGAAACCCAACTCACTCTCTCTCTCTGAACTCCCATTGTCTTATCTATCAACTTCTCTATTGATACTACATATTAAATGGAAGGTCTCGACATGGCTTAAAACAAAACCCACCACTGGTTAGCACATGACGAGACCTTTGCAGAGATACAAAGAACATAGTTATAAGTTGTCACACTCAATATACATAGCTGCTGACGGTAGCCAGCACGGTACAGTGGTACGGGCGGTACAGTGGAGTACCAAGGAGTACAATCAGGTTGCGTTGCCACGCACTGGGTGCGTCACATAAGTTTAATGTATAAGACTGAATGATACAGCTAGAGAGTGTGAGTGAGTAAGTACAGGGGGCAGAGGGTAGTGTGCGTAGTGTTACACATTGTCTCGGTGACGCCGAGCTCGGTGTCTCGTGGTGTCGCGGTGTCTCGGTGTCTCGGTGTCTCGGTTGACTCGGTGGTGGCTGGCCGCCTTACCACCCTCCTGCCGGGTCAGGAAGTGGTCCCCCCGCACTCCCTGCTGCCTTTGTACCTTCCTTGCTCAGAGCTTGCCTGACCAGCGTACCCTTCACACCTCCCTTGTCACCTGTCCCCGACTTCTACCTATAGAACACTTTTTCTCTCTCTCAACTTCTTACCTCTCATTCTTCCAATCTATTTAATATCATAACTCCCCTTTGGTTCTGCAAGATTTCATATATCGGCCATCGTATTATATGCTGAAGCTCTCAGATATTTCATGTTTAGTTAGGCATTTTGGAAGGGTTAACATTTTGCCTGTAGAGGTTCGACACACTCACGGTGTCTCCCTGCCTGTTTCTTGGTTGTCTGCTGGGCTATTTAATGCTAGACTGGGGTGAGGCTACTGGTGTTGTGATTTCCGATGTGTACCAGGTTTTGTTGAACTTGTACAATCGCAACGGATACGTGGGAAGCCTAGGTTGTCTTTCTGACTGTGTACCTTGTGAGTTTAGCACTGTGTTGTGAGTGAGGGCTTTTGCCTCTGCCACCCAGCACTGAGCTAACTCGTTTTGCTTTGACTATTGAGGGTCGCCTGGAGAGAACCAGATACTAGTGATCTGGATCTCTCAAGAGAGCACCCCGTCATTTAACGTAATATGGCCGCACAGTCTTAAGGACCTCGCTAGGCTACGAGCCGCTTGCTCAGCCATAGTTTCCTAGCCTACGACATCCCAGCTAGACTTTATTCGCCTAGCAGACACCCGATTAGGATTATAAACTCTTATCTTATGTTATGTATGCAGCATTTTTATTCACGTTGATAGCAGCCTTGGTTGTTGTTGAGTTGCACAACCCGAGTAGGCTTTTGTGTTGCCTGAGGAAGCAATTCTTTTGTTGTTGGAGATAATACTATTGCGCATTTATTATTATTCCTGTGCCAGTTAACACTGTATGTCCATACACTTGACATATCCTGTTCCTGCTTTATATAACAGTTCAAAATCCGATTCGATCATCTTAACCCTTTACTAGCGGCTCACGACCTGTGTCGAGTGAAATAAATTTGGACTATGTGGTGGCGCACGACCTCAGTCGAGTGCCATTTTCACCACGTAATGTTGCTGAGAGAGAGAGCTGAGCGGTGTGAGGAGCGTAGCAACGCTGCGACCTTCCCCCACCGTTGTGGTGGACCAACTGAAGTGAATCCCACCCTTCCCTCCCCCCTCTCACTCACTACACAGGAAATTATGTAGGGAAAGTACCTAATTACATGGTTTTTGCACTCGTGTTGCACGATCGTTGCAAGAGAACCAGCGGTTGTACAAGGATGGTTCAGGTGTCATTGGAAAGCTCTGTTTATGCCCTTTCAGGGATAGATACTTGTTTTATGCTCTGGAGCTTATTTAGGCATGAAAATGATCACGCAAACAGCCCTATTTATGGTAAAAAACAAAATGCGGCGCTACGGTCAAATAGACCACCTAGGCCGCCAGTTGAGGGTTAAACCGCATCAGACTTTCTTCAGAAGATTCCTGTTCGATGCTTTAGGACTTTCATTTTCACTTTTTTTAATATAGGAGTGACAGTTTATTATTGTTTAGAGTAACTTTAATTATACCTTCTTCTTGTTTGCATTAAATCATTCCAGTTATTTAATTAAGCTCTCTATCTTTTTCCTTGTATACATTATTAACGTAATTGTATGTTGTTGTGATCAGCCTGTATCAGAGATCATCAGCCTGTAGTAGTAGTGCATTTATACCGAGTTAGAGGATACCCCGCTATCGCAGATTTAACTCTGGAGGGTATAGGTGTTTTTGTGCGCCGGCATTGTAAGTTCGGGGGTTGGATCTAGTGTTACCGTTGTGGTTGTGTGCCTTTCTAGTCCAATGATTAAGAGCCCTTGTTTTATACGAGCCCCGGTCGTAACAAATGGCGGCCTTGCCAGGATTTTGTGAACTTAGAGAAATATTTCAGGAGTGTAGTGGTCATTTGTTTTTGTTTGACGGAATATAGTGGACACAATTTGTTTTTTGGCAAGTAGTATAACACTTAAGAGTCTTCAAGCATTTTGGAGTGAATAGTGCTACATAAGAGTTTAGGTATTTATTTTTTGATAAACGTTGAGAATTTTTGGTGGACACTATGTCGGACGACGGATCAGTGTACAGTGGGGGCACAGTACGGGAAGCAGACTCTGAGGTGCAGCAGCTGGGTTTGTTGGAAGGCATTAGAGTAGTAACTAGTGAGGAGGATGCAAGGAAATTTCTGGAGATGCCTGTTACTGTTGCCCGGGTAGCGGGGATTGATCGGTATGGTCTCCAGTGTTTGGCCACGGTCATGGGGCGTGTTGGCACTAGCAGCATGACAAGAAGTGACCTGGTGGCATGTGTGCTGGGCGGGGTGCGTGGTGCACAGGGTGGAGCGGGTGCTTTGGCACCTTCGGCCAAGCCCCCCCTCCACTCTACTCCCATCATGCCCTCTAGAACACCGTATCCGAGTACGTTCCCGCAGGCCGATAGTCACTGGCAGCGTGGTTTGCCCATGGGTGGATCACAGGGTGGGCCTCCAATTGTTGCATCTCCTCCTCCTCAAGGTTTAACTCCAGATATGCTCTTCCAGCTTGAGATGGCTAAGATTCAGGCTGAGGAGAGAAAGGCCATACGTGAGGCTGAGCTTCAGGCTGAGGCTACGAAGTACTGTGCAGACATAGATCTTGAGAAGTCTCGGGTGGAGACGACAGGGCAGCGTCTCGGTTCTGGGAATCGAGGTCTTTATCGCACCTTCTTAAGTTAGTCCCTGTATTTGACGAGTCGGGTGTCACCGAATTTTGTATGCGTTTTGAGAAGAAGTGCCGGGAGCACCAATGGCCCGAGGTTAAGTGGGCAGCCCTTGTTTCCTCTAGGTTGATTGGCAAAGGACTCGAGGCATATGATGCGTTGCCCTTAGAGTCTTGCATCGATTATGAGGTACTGAAGGAGGCTGTCCTACGGGCATATGAGTTACAACCAGAGACGTACAGATTGAAGTTCCGGGGTGTAACAAAGGGTCGTGAGTGCACCTTTCTTGAGCATGCCCGGGATCTGTCCGATGCTTTTAGAAACTGGCTGCGTTCTGAGAAGGCATCGACGTTTGAGGAGTTGAAACAGCTGATGCTTCTAGAAAATTTTTTCAAGTGTACGGGTGGCGATCTGACGTTGAATCTTAAAGAAAAAAAAAAAAAAAAATCTTCAGGAGGCAGCTGAGATGGCTGACCTTCGGTTATCTTTGATTCGTGGGTGCGGTTCTGCACAGAGAAGTGATGCAGGCAATAAGGAGCGTAACCCTCCCCCTCCCCGAAACACTGATACACATAATTACACTAAGAACAAGAGCAACGACACCAAAACTGACCATAAACCTAGTACCGTCCCGTTTAAGAAGGGTCAGGGCCCTTCCCCACCTCAAGGGAAGCCCAAGTGGGAGTTAGAGTGTTTTCATTGTCACGAGAAGGGGCATTTTGCATGATCCTGTCCTAGCGAGCTACCTACAGCAGTCGTGTCTTTGGCTCGCAACATTGGGGTGTCCCCGAAGTCGTCTGAGTTTGCCCAGGGTATAACGTCAGAGGCTGGGACACAGCCAGTGGAGAAGAATCCGGAAGGCTCGAGCCCTGTCCGTGATGTCTTTTGTGACCATAGAGGGCGCGGCTGCGTGAGTTGGGCTGGTTGCAAGCATGGAGTAGAATTTTTGCGTGATACGGGTGCTTCCTTGACATTGATGAAAAACTTTACAGGCAAACCTATAAACGTGGCACGGGTAGTTGTGGTGCAGGGTATCAATGCTACAAAGTCATACCCGTTGGTCCGAGTGGAGCTGGAGGTAGAAGGTGTGACACGAGAGTTGGATGTTGGAATTGTGGAGAACTTGCCTGTTGGGGGCGTCGACCTCCTTCTCGGCAACGACTTTGCGGTGCCTACTTCTGAGGTTTCACCCTTGGTCGTTGCCGAGAAGCCGGCCGACGTGAGTAGGGAGGAACAGGAGTGGGTAGAGAAGTGTCAGGTACAACCTATGGCGTGCGTTGTAACTAGCTCTCGTGCATCCAAAGTGTCACAGCCTATTCCTCAGTCTCTAGACCAGCGGAGGAACGGTCGGAAGGAGCAAGCTAAAGTTGGGAGTTTTGTGAGTTTTGCTCCAGCGGCTCTCCTTAGCAGCTTAGTACTTGACCCAGAGGTGAGCTCCGGAGTGGCCCCAGAACCTGTCACCCCTAGTGACATGGTTGGGCGTGATGGCACTCCGCGACTTATTTGTTCCCAGTTGGAGGAGAGTTGTGGGAACGGGACTATTGAACACGAGGAGGGTGAAACATGTCATGTGAACCTGTCGGAGGATTTTGTGAGGCAACCACCTGGGCAGCCTACTGTCCCTGCGTTGGTCTGCAGCGGCCAAGGTGGAGAAGGAGAGGGGGGCAGTGGTGCACCGGTGGAGGAGAATAGGGATTGTCATGCCTCGGCGGAGCAGTGGGCGGGGGACACGAGTCTGGTGGCTGTGGAAGCGCTAGAGCACCTGCCTGAGCAGCAGTGTGCAGCGCTCCAGCACCAGCTCGGTTCATACCCCACTGGTCGTGCCGAGCCCCCGAGCCCCACAACTCAGGCGGTACAAGATGTTCCGCGGGCAGGTCACTTGACTGTTTATCGGCTATTAGCCTCGTTGTTTCGGTGGTTCAAGGTGGGCAACGGGGCTTGGACATGGTTGTCAGGTCAGGGTCGACCCATGGCTGCCAAGGGTGGTGGTCAAAAGGAGGACTTTGAGCAGATTGGTGAGGTTGGCTGTGGCATAGAAGTGCCCGGTCATCGCATAGCCTCCCAATGCTGCTCTAGTCGAATGCAACAGCCCTACCATAGACCGACTGTATCTGGCCATGTCGCTGAAAGCGGTGATGCTGCGCAGGCAGATGTAGTCGTAAGGAATGCGGGGGTGCGCATGCACGGTATCGGTGGGGAAGCCTTAGCAATAATGAACTATGGGAGTGACTGCACACCACCTGTCCCTGATTGTCCCTCTCATGACCTGGCTGTTCTAGGGACGAAGGTGGAGAAGGAGGGAGACTACAGGTTAGAAGCTGCGGTCTCGGCTGGGTTGTGGGAGGGCACTAGGCATGTTGTTCTGCGAGATAAGTTGTTTACTTGGCTGTGGCAGTGCATCCGCATGTTTGTTGCTTCTCCAGGCCTGATGCACGGGGTAGAATCCGACATGCAGGCTGGAGATAGTGCAAGGCTCAGTTTAATTCCCTACCGTATAAATCCTGCTCGACAGCCTGTGGTGCAAGCAGAGCTGGATTACGTGTTGACGAAGGGTCTGAGGGATGAGGAATGTCGTGAGTGGTCGTTGCCTGTAACTTTACAACCTGTGTTAAGTGGCAAGATCAGTGTGTGTGTTGATTGCAAAAGTGTGTGTGAATTATCCCTGACAGACGCCTATACCTTATCGAGAGTTGACGACACCATAGACCGCATCGGGGCTGCATCGCTAATCATGAAGGTAGAACTAGTGAAAGGTTATTGGCAGGCCCCGTTGCCGGAAAGAGCGAAGAGAAGTGTCAGTCTTCTGATGAACTGGGCAAGTTATCAGTGCCAGGTGTGTTGTTTTGTTGCCGGAACACAAGTTGGATGTGTGGCATGCTAAGGGCACTGATAAAGTTTTGGCTGATTGTTTGTCACAGGAGGGTTTGTTTGCAGGAGAATCCTCGCCGTTCAGTCAGTGTGTGTTGAGAGTGGAGTAAAATTGGCTTGCCCCTGTAGAGCAGCAGCCAAAAACAACATTAAAATTATATAAAAAAAATCACATAAAATCTCTTTCTTTTGATAGATAATTGTATGTGGCCAATGTTATAGCTAACGTCCTAAGTTGAACCTGTCGTTCACTTAGGAGGCTGGGCTCGGTGAAGTTCGCTCTGGGAGCATAGCCGGCTATATTTATACTATTAGGTTTGGGAGGGGTTATCAGATTTTATTTATGCTAAATTGTTGTTTTGTTTATGATTGAGCTTTGCATTTCATTTCTGGTGGAGTGGCTATGTGTGACGGGTCTTGTCGGCATTCTGCCTTGTCAGATATCGTGCTCGCCTAATGTTGAGCGTCCTATATCTTGGGCGGGGTGTGACGCCTACCAGCGTTGAAAGAATCGCCTCCCGGTAGCCACAAGCACTCGCCAGGGCAATGAATTTGGCTACAGTCTATCTACAGTGTTGTACTTTCTTTCTTGTGAATCGTCATGTCACAGGCAGTATAGAAGTGGTCTTTATTTTCGCCTGTGACAATGCATTATATTTTATATCATCAGTTATAAGTTTAATGAAAAGACAGAATGATACAGCTAGAGAGTGTGAGTGAGTAAGTACAGGAGGAAGAGGGTAGTGTGCGTAGTGTTACACATTGGCTCGGTGACGCCGAGCTCGGTGTCTCGGCGGTGTCTCGGTGTCTCGGTGTCTCGGTGTCTCGGCGGAGACACCGAGGCGGTGTCTCGGTTGTCTCGATGGTGGCTGGCCGCCTTACCACCATCCTGCCGCGTCAGGAAGTGATCCCCCCGCACTCCCTGCTGCCTTTGTACCTTCCTTGCTCAGAGCTTGCCTGACCAGCGTACCCTTCACACCTCCCTTGTCACCTGTCCCCGACTTCTACCTATAGAACACTTTTTCTCTCTCTCAACTTCTTACCTCTCATTCTTCCAATCTATTTAATATCATAACTCCTCTTTGGTTCTGCAAGATTTCATATATCGGCCATCGTATTATATGCTGAAGCTCTCAGATATTTCATGTTTAGTTAGGCATTTTGGAAGGGTTAACATTTTGCCTGTAGAAGTTCGACACACTCACGGTGTCTCCCTGCCTGTTTCTTGATTGTCTGCTGGGCTATTTAATGCTAGACTGGGGTGAGGCTACTGGTGTTGTGATTTCCGATGTGTACCAGATTTTGTTGAACTTGTACAATCGCAACGGATACGTGGGAAGCCTAGGTTGTCTTTCTGACTGTGTACCTTGTGAGTTTAGCACTGTGTTGTGAGTGAGGGCTTTTGCCTCTGCCACCCAGCACTGTGCTAACTCGTTTTGTTTTGACTATTGAGGGTCGCCAGGAGAGAACCAGATACTAGTGATCTGGATCTCTCAAGAGAGCACCCCGCCATTTAACGTAATTTGGCCGCACAGTCTTAAGGACCTCGCTAGGCTACGAGCCGCTTGCTCAGCCATAGTTTCCTAGCCTACGACATCCCAGCTAGACTTTATTCGCCTAGCAGACACCCGATTAAGATTATAAACTCTTATCTTATGTTATGTATGCAGCATTTTTATTCACGATGATAGCAAGCCTTGGTTGTTGTTGAGTTGCACAACCCGAGCAGGCTTTTGTGTTGCCTGAGGAAGTACTTCTTTTGTTGTTGGAGATAATACTATTGCGCATTTATTATTATTCCCGTGCCAGTTAACACTGTATGTCCATACACTTGACATATCCTGTTCCTGCTTTATATAACAGTTCAAAATCCTATTCGATCATCTTAAGTGCATCAGACTTTCTTCAGAAGATTCCTGTTCGATGCTTTAGGACTTTCATTTTCACTTTCTTTAATATAGGAGTGACAGTTTATTATTGTTTAGAGTAACTTTAATTATACCTTCTTCTTGTTTGCATTAAATCATTCCAGTGATTTAATTAAGCTCTCTATCTTTTTCCTTGTATACATTATTAATATAATTGTATGTTGTGGTGATCAGGCTGTATCAGAGATCATCAGCCTGTAGTAGTAGTGCATTTATACCGAGTTAGAGGATGCCCCGCTATCGCAGATTTAACTCTTGAGGGTATAGGTGTTTTTGTGCGCCGGCATTGTAAGTTCGAGGGTTGGATCTAGTGTTACCGTTGTGGTTGTGTGCCTTTCTAGTCCAATGATTAAGAGCCCTTGTTTTATACGAGCCCCGGTCGTAACAAGAGCTGTATGGAGTGTCGTAATGGTAGCTTGGGTTTCTGGCAGCCACCCTCTGCCTTCCACGGCCGCTGACACCACCAGAAGGAGGGCTGGTTGTGTCATCAGGGCGCGAGCGTGAGGGACGTGTGTGGGCTCCATGGCTAGTGCTTGGGTTCTGGCGAGTACTGCTTGTACGCGCACGGCCCGAGCGTACGGGGTGGTGGCATCGAGAGTTGCCAAGTAGTACTACACCCACACCAATTTGTAGCTGCCTGACTGTAAGCCCGCGTTTTTGGTACGCATTTAAAAACCTGGATCTTAAGAGTCTTCCCGCAGTCGCCCGGGGAAACTCTTAAGAGTCTTGCCTTACTTGCCGGGTTAACAGACGATTTCACTCAGTTTAGGAAGGCCCTATTGCAGTCAGATTTTAAAAGGTTTATTCATTTCTAGACCCTCTTTTCCCTCTTCTTTATCGCCATTAGTTTTGATATAATAATGAAACGTTCACCCTCATTAGCTTAAGGGGAGGTATTTAGTTTGTTCCCTAGACCTCCATCAAGCTTAAAATTACACCCCATTGAGTCCCTTTCAAGATAAATTTGTAAATTTTTCGGTAGAAAAATGTCCCGGCCGAAGGCCGGTTCTCTTAAATTACAGGCTCGCTATCGCTCGCCAGGATAAAATCGACACCTTAATTGCACGAAAGGTCTTAATATGGGGTGAAAGTTCTTAAAATCGCTAAACTAATGGGGCAAACGTTTTATAATATCAAAAGCAATGGGGGTAAACATGAGGGAGAAAGGGGTCAAGAAAATATCCCTCAAGTGGAGATCTCCCTTAAATATATTGACCTACAGCCCAATCAGTGCAAACTGACCAAGAATTTTACAAATAAATTTCAGAAATATGTAACATTCAAGATACCATAATTCTTGGCAACTTTAATTTACCAGTAACTAAGTGGCCCGATATGCTTACTTCTCATTCCGGACATGACCTCTACGCCAACTTGCAAGAAAGTTAACTTTTGCAATTTGTTAAATCTCCGACCCGACCCCTGGTAATAATGTGCTTGACCTTGTACTTGCAACGAAAAAAGACTTGCTGGAGGGTTTGAATGTTGGTGAAGAAGTCAGTAACAGCGACCATCGAAGAATCAGTTTCAGTAAAAAGTGTAATAGTAATGAATCAAGTAGCAGCAATGAGAAAGTCCCAAATTTAACCCGGGAAGCGCGTGACTTTGTTTTCTTTCAAAGTGCCTGCCATGCCGCCCATGCGAACGTATTGAGGCTCATTCCCGGCGAAAATTGTCATTATCCGATCGTTATTACTTATTCATATGCGCCTATTTTACGTTTAATATGAAGATATTAACATGTAACAGCAATAAAACAAGTGGAAATAGTATTTGGGGGGTGAAAAAGACGGAGAGGAGAGCCGGCACGGCGCACACCCTCCCACTCTCACTTATCGACCGACACTGACGTCTTGCAAGTGAAGTCTCTCTCTTGCTATGATCTCTATATGCCTCCCCTTTGACTTTGAAACCGGGTGGGGGATATTGCGCGAAAAATAAACCGGTTAACAAGGGAATTAGAAGAAAAATAGTTGATAATTGAAAGGGGAGGGGGAGGGGAGGGGGGGGGAAAAGGAGGGGAAGGGGGTTTGGACACATGTGGAGGAGTTATAGACGGTATGGGGTGGAATTATCTCACTTAATCACATATTCCTTTGTTTTGATTGCCACTGGGTTTTTTTTTTTTTTTTTTTTTAGTTCTTGGATCTTAAGAGTCCCATCGCCTTCGCGCAGTAAAACCTCTTAAGAGTCTCGGTGCCTTTCCCGGGTTAAAGAAAAAGCAAACTTTCATAAACTCAGAGCAATACTTAACCCCTTGAGTACCAGCGACGCACGTTATGCATCGCCTATGTATGTAATGCTAAACCCCAGCGACACAATGGTTGCATCCGCCTTAATTACTCTTCTCCTATGGCACCTAAAGGGTTCAGATCTGCATGGGAACTGCTTTAAGATCCCACAGAACAACACCGATGATTGGCGACCCTCCAAGTCCAGCCGCGTGCATGTGGGCTCGCGCGGGAGTGATTTGCCAGTATATTGCCTACCCATCACCCCATGTTAATTGTGACTTTCTGCCGCCTCACAAGACCCCTAAATGACCTAGGTGAGCATTTTGTTCTTGTTTTTCCTTCATTACTAACCCATCCCATGTGTTTTCAGGAAAATAAAATGCTAAGTGGCTGGTCCTGGAGTCTACATTTATATTAAATTGCTTAGGGTCCACCGAGTTAGAGATATATGAGTAACAATAATGACATAAATATAGCACAGGAATTTTTCACAACCACTTTATTCAAAGCAGTGCAAGCGTGCTTACCATTGACGAACCGACGTTCATTCCATAATGATAAGCCCTAATGATGGAATAAAAAGATTGCAGATTGATTGCTTGTGAAGAAAATGATCCAGGAAAGATTAAAACACTCTGAAAATTATGAAGGACGAGTACAATTCATAGATTTACGACGTAAAGCCAAAACATTAAATAAGCAAAGAAAAAAGACCCTGGAGTTACATGTTGCGAATCAAAGTAAAACACACTCGAAAGAATTATATAGTTACATCAGAAAGAAGAATGTAATCACTTCAACTATTGGATCGTTAGTAGATGAGAACGGAGATTACACGAAAGACGAAGAACAGATGAGTGATGTCCTCAATACCTTTTTTGCATCAGTTTTTACAACAGAAGACGTTAGTGACATCCCTACAGCATCGCCAGTTCAGATAGACAATTCTGATGCTCTAATCAATATCAACATTACAGAGAGAGATGTACTGAAATGTTTGGAGAAACTTAAGTCAAACAAATCATCTGTATACAACACAATCTCACCTAGAGTTTTAAAGGAAGCTAAATGTGAGCTCTCCAAACCACTGACATTGCTTTTTAATAAATCCTTGCAGTCCGGGACTATGCCTGATGAGTAGAAGCTCGCTAACGTAACACCGATATTAAAAAAGGCAGAACATTTTTACCTAGTAACTATCGTCCAATTAGCCTAACCTCAGTTGTCTGTAAAATGCTAGAAACTCTCATAAGAGACAGACTTGTATATCACTTAGATTAAAATAATATACTCAAAGATATCCAGCACGGCTTCCGTAAAAATCATTCCTGCTTGACGAACCTCTTGGACTTCTTTCACGATATCCTCAACCTATATGACAAGAGTAAAGCTGTAGATATTATATAACATGATTTTCAAAAGGCCTTTAACAAAGTACCTAAAAAACGTTTATTGGAAAAAATTAAAGCGCATGAAATACAAGGGAGTGTAGAGATGGATAGAACATTGGCTCAGTAAAAGAAAGCAAAGGGTAGTCATAAACGGTAAAGCATCGAAATGGACCAAGGTAAGTAGCGGGGTACCCCACGGATCGGTTCTAGGGACAGTTCTCTTCCTAGATTATATAGATGACATAGATGAGGGAATTACCTGTACAATTTTGAGGTTTGCATATGATACAACAATTGCAGATACTTTACTCTCAAACAGACATGTAGAAGACAGGCAAAATAACATGGATAAGCTGTCAAGTTGGGCTCAAATTTGGCAAATGAGTTTTAATGCAGATAAATGTAAAGTACTCCATATCAGGACCCGAAAAGAGAAAGCAAACTATTCAATGAATGGCACCCAGCTTAAGAGTGTAGACAGAAAAACTGCTTTGGGAGTAGCAATATCGAGTAACCTAAAACCCAGTCAACAATGTTCAAAAGTTGTTAAGAAGGCAAATCAAATAATTGGCTTTATTGGCAGGTCATTCGAGCATAAATCCAAAACTGTAATCCTCACACTTTACAATTCCCTAGTCCATCCTCTTCTTGAATATTGCGCTCAATCCTGGTGCCCCTACTACCAAAAATATATTGATAAACTTGAACGAGTCAAACGTAGAGTTACCAAAATTATACCTAATATAAGAAACAAACTATACTAGGAACGTCTTAGAGAATTTAGTTTATTTCCTTTAACCCAGTGCTGATTTAGAAATACGCAGCAATAGGCTACCAGTGGAGATAGCCTAACCGAAAACAATTTATTATATTTTATTTATACAGTATATAATTGTCTTTCTTAAATACGCAGTGATAGTCTATCTGAAAAAAAAAAAATGGAATACGCAGAAATAGACTACCAGGGGTGATGGCGTAACCGAAAACAAAAATGTTGAAGTACGCAAAAATAGGACACAAGAGTTGATAGCCTAACCGAAAATAATAACATTAAACTATGCAGAAATAGGCTACCAGGTGTGATAACCTAACCTAAAACAAATATATATATATACACTATACAGTATATAACAGAATATGTAACTAAATTATGCAATTCACCAAATAGAGATTATATAAAATAAAAAGTATAACTGCACACAAGGGGTTAATATACTGTATGTATCAACAGATGGCGCTGGTGTCGTTGTAGGTTAGCCAAGCAAGACACTTTTTAGATAGTTGATCAGTCAAAGGTTACTACAAGATCATGCAAGCAACAACTAATATTACAAATATATATAGCTAGAGTATGATACTGAATATAATAACTATTGGAGTTAATATATATTATACAAAATAAGGTATGTTTACAAGTTTTGTTGTCGTCTGCTGCCTCACAAACTATAGGAGTTGCTTAGAAATAAACAGAAGTTTATCAGTCAAAAATACTACACTACCACACTACCATGCAAGCAAATACAACTACTGAAGTATATACAACACTCATTACAATTAAGGCTGAAATATAATATGAAGAAAACAAAAGCAAACAAGTTTGTTTACAAGCCGGTGGGTGAGTCGTCGGCGTCGTTAGAGGCAAAACAGGGATCTGTTTGACAAACAAACCTTTACTAGTAAGAAATACAACAAAATATCATGCAATGGAAATACTGGGCGGTTTAGCGAGCACTTAACTACAGATCATGCACCATGCACAAAATATAAGGGGATGAGCAGTATAATACTCAAATTATTGTTAAATATTCAGGCGACGAGACAGACGTGGCTGGAGCTGGCGACTGGGTAGTCATAGACTACACAAACACATCTAAATATAGCTAGACTAAAATTAAATACATTGCGGCCATTTCCAGGAAGATACAACATAATCTTCATACTATGCTGGTTACCATTAGATGATTTTCTTTAGTTCATAATCTACCTAAACGACTCAAATAGGTTAATACGATCTCAATAAACACTCTTAACTCCCTAAGAGTGGGAGGGAGGGGGTGTATCATGGTAGCGCCTGGCGGGTATACTTGCCGAAAATGACCTTCATTCCATACTCTTTTTCATGCATAAACAAGAGCCAGAGCGTAATACAATTATATATCTGTGAAAGTGCAAAGATAGAGCTTTCAAATGAGATCTGAATCATCCCTGTACGATTTCTGGTTATCTTGTAACGATCGTGTAAAGGAAGGGAAAAATCGGTAAAAATAGGTGATTTGGGCGGTTTTTCGTGTGTGAGGGAGGGTGTGTGAGAAAGAGAGGTCTGGGAGGAATCTCAGTGCACTCCTCGCCGCCGTGGGGAGAGGTCCAAGGCTGCCTATCATCTCTCCAACACTCATCTCTCTCTCAGGGCTCATAATGGCCTCAAAATGGCACCTGTCATATGACGGCCGCCGCAGGGGGTGGCCAATATTCTCTCTCCTGTCATTATGACGGGCACCACAAATTGAGGGTCAATATCACAGGTCCTTCTTAAACTGCATACAATCATAAAATTTTAGCCGGAATCAAAGGTAAAAAGGCATCATGCTGCTGAATGGATTAGTAGCTAGAATACGGTTGTAGTACATATATATTTTTGTTTCTAGTCTCTCAGTGGGGATCGAACCATCGACCATCAGAACGATAGCCGACGCTTTAATCAATTACACCACGGCAGTCAGAGCCGTGGTGTAATTGATTAAAGCGTCAGCTCTCGTTCTGATGGTCGATGGTTCGATCCCCACTGAGAGACTAGAAACATTTAGTGGCTCACGTGTATTTGTGATATATTCTCAATATATATTTTTGTTCTATGTGAGTTCTATGTGCTGGCTCGCTATCGCTCGCCCATGAAATATTGACACCGTATTGGGTTAAAGCGTCTTATAATCGCCAAACTAATGAGGTGAAACCAATTAAATTACCGTTTTATTCATCCAGCTCTTTAATCAACCCTTTGAGGATTATGATGCGCTCTGACAGTTTATTCTGGCTATCATTAGACGATTTTAGACAGCCTAGGAAGTATATGGGTGAAGACTATCTCACTTAACCCTCTGACTTCCATAAACCTTTCCTAATCTGAACAAATTCGTATAATAATCGCCAGAAAACAGAACAGCAATTGTAACGTGAATGGGTTAACCCTGAGAAGATCCGATGACGCAATTTGTTTATGTTTACTGGTTATCATTAGACGATTTTATTCAGATTAGGCAGGGTATCTGGATGTCAGAAAGATAATTGAGATAGTTATTTACCCCTATAATTCCCACAGACCCTTCCGAAGTTTTATATAATTGTCTAATGATAGCAAGAATAAACTCTCAAATTTCGTCATAAATTCCGAAGGGTAACATTTCCTGTTGCAGTGATTAACCCTTTCACGCATTTATGACGCAGAGATTGCCAGATTAGCAATAAGAAATAGAGTTCGCTCACTCTTATAATTACCTCTCCAAAATTAGTTTTCTGCCACACAGCTAATTCAAAGACAACTGCAGAGGTTGAAGTAACTAAACTAAAGGTTTCTAAATACCCCTGATGGTAACAAAGGCTTTAAAGTATCCCCAATAGGCTCAACATCGCGTCATATGTCGGAGAGGGTTAAGAGGGTGTTAATTCTGGACCCCCTTCTCCTTCATGTCTAGCCCCATTAATTTTGAGATTAGTATGCGTTTGCCTCACTAGTATTGCGATTTTAAGACCTATTTCATTATTTCTTTGGGAATTTGAAGACCTTTCGCCCTATTTATTTGTCAATATTTAGACCTTTCGGTCTATTTAGGTATCGATTTGTTTTCCTGGCGAGCGATAGTGAGACTGTAATTTTGGAGGAACCGGCATTTGGCTAAACAAACATTTGTAAACTTTTAAGCTTGATGGTGGTTTAGGGAAGAATCTAAAAACTCCCTTTAAAGGGATAGAGTATTTGAGCAAGAGAGAGAGAGAGAGAGAGAGAGAAGGAGAGAGAAGAGAGAGAGAGAGAGAGAGAGAACAGAATCATTAATGTTATTCCATTAATACTATGGTTATTCTTTATATTTAATATATAATTTATACAGCTACACTAAATATAAAAATACCTATAATTTTATTATTAAAAGTATTTACATTGTAGTCATGTTAATAAGTATGTTGGATATTCAGGAGAAAACATTGCAACTGGGTCCTAAAGGAGTGTGTGGAAATAGTATTGTTTATGCTAGGGGTGAGACTATTCCAAAGTTTTGGCCCAGCAACTTGAGTGATTTGGCTCCGATACTTGTGTTGGCTTTAGGAACACACAGGTGTTCCGTTGCCTCGTATTGACATTGTAAATGTCTCTTACTGTTGGCAGGGAGAACTGGCAGTTGGGGAAGCCTTTATTTATTATTGAATGAGTTGTGATACTCAAGTCGTACTTATACTTTATTGAATGAGTTGTGATACTCAAGTCGTACTTATACTTTATTTAATTTTTAGCCATCTAAATTCTTTTATACAAGGTGTTACATGGTCGTATTTAGAAACGCCTCCAATTGCTACCTTAGCAGCGAAGTTTTGAAGTGTTTGTATCCTTTCCATGTGTGAGGAGTTTGTTGCACCCCGTATCATTAGACCATAATTCATAATACTTAATGCAAGAGACTGAACTACTAATACCTTGTGTCTCTGCTAATATAATCTTCTATATGGTTGATATACTTAAGCACACTGTAAACCTTTTACTCATTTCATCAATGTGTGAGTCAAAAATCATGTTGTTATCAAAATAAATACCCAGGTTCTTTAATGATTTGCTAGGAAAAATCATGTTGTTATCAAAATAAATACCCAAGTTCTTTAATGATTTGCTAGGAAAAATCATGTTGTTATCAAAATAAATACCCAAGTTCTTTAATGATTTGCTAGGAAAAATCGTGTTGTTATCAAAATAAATACCCAAGTTCTTTAATGATTTGCTAGGAAAAATCATGTTGTTATCAAAATAAATACCCAAGTTCTTTAATGATTTGCTAGGAAAAATCATGTTGTTATCAAAATAAATACCCAAGTTCTTTAATGATTTGCTAGGAAAAATCATGTTGTTATCAAAATAAATACCCAAGTTCTTTAATGATTTGCTAGGAAAAATCATGTTGTTATCAAAATAAATACCCAAGTTCTTTAATGAATTGCTAGGAAAAATGTGAGTTCTATCAATCTGCATGGGAGTACCTCGTGGGATCCGTGATAGGATTACTCTCGTGCCTATGAACATACATTGAGTTTTTCTGGTGTTTAACATTAAACAGTTAGTATTGAAGTACTCTTTAATACTAACCAGGGTTTGTTCCGTTCTGTGAACTAAGTCGTTTATATCCCCGATTCCACCCGTGTGAATCAATTGAGAGTCGTCAGCATATTGTATAACATGACAAATATGTTTTTTAAGAAAGGTAATTCACATATATAGTAAACAAAATGGGACCGAGTACAGATCCCTAGGTACTCCAAAGGAAATCTCTAGCTTGTCAGAGAATGAACCAGGTTACAACACTGGTTCTAGCTTGATAAAAAGTATCCCCAACTTGTTTTTTTGGGCAAACAAAAACAATGGCAATGGGTAGGTAGGTAGGTTGGTAGGTAGGTAGGTATATAGGAAGAGAGGGAGGGAGTTAGGTAGGTTGCTGGGTAGGTAGGGAGGGAGGTAGGTAGGTTGGTAGGTGGTTAAGTAGGTGGTTAAGTAGGTTAGTAGGTAGATAGGTAGGTAG
>JBAKBP010027821.1:0-29517 GCA_037953745.1 Lithodes maja | reverse complement strand
CAAAATAATATTCTCTCGAAAAATATTTTCTGAGATTGGACACTAAAGTGAATTGGTCTTGTATAGTGGAGACACGAAGCGGGATTTAGAGCCTCTATAACTGGGCTATGTACACGAGACGTAGACATATAATAGAGCTAAAATCAGCCTAAAAACTAGGCTAGTTAACATTGAATTGACCAAAATAATATTCTCTCGAAAAATATTTTCTGAGATTGGACACTAAAGTGAATTGGTCTTGTATGGTGGAGACACGAAGCGGGATTTAGAGCCTCTATAACTGGGCTATGTACACGAGACGTAGACATATAATAGAGCTAAAATCAGCCTAAAAACTAGGCTAGTTAACATTGAATTGACCAAAATAATATTCTCTCGAAAAATATTTTCTGAGATTGGACACTAAAGTGAATTGGTCTTGTATGGTGGAGACACGAAGCGGGATTTAGAGCCTCTATAACTGGGCTATGTACACGAGACGTAGACATATAATAGAGCTAAAATCAGCCTAAAAACTAGGCTAGTTAACATTGAATTGACCAAAATAATATTCTCTCGAAAAATATTTTCTGAGATTGGACACTAAAGTGAATTGGTCTTGTATGGTGGAGACACGAAGCGGGATTTAGAGCCTCTATAACTGGGCTATGTACACGAGACGTAGACATATAATAGAGCTAAAATCAGCCTAAAAACTAGGCTAGTTAACATTGAATTGACCAAAATAATATTCTCTCGAAAAATATTTTCTGAGATTGGACACTAAAGTGAATTGGTCTTGTATGGTGGAGACACGAAGCGGGATTTAGAGCCTCTATAACTGGGCTATGTACACGAGACGTAGACATATAATAGAGCTAAAATCAGCCTAAAAACTAGGCTAGTTAACATTGAATTGACCAAAATAATATTCTCTCGAAAAATATTTTCTGAGATTGGACACTAAAGTGAATTGGTCTTGTATGGTGGAGACACGAAGCGGGATTTAGAGCCTCTATAACTGGGCTATGTACACGAGACGTAGACATATAATAGAGCTAAAATCAGCCTAAAAACTAGGCTAGTTAACATTGAATTGACCAAAATAATATTCTCTCGAAAAATATTTTCTGAGATTGGACACTAAAGTGAATTGGTCTTGTATGGTGGAGACACGAAGCGGGATTTAGAGCCTCTATAACTGGGCTATGTACACGAGACGTAGACATATAATAGAGCTAAAATCAGCCTAAAAACTAGGCTAGTTAACATTGAATTGACCAAAATAATATTCTCTCGAAAAATATTTTCTGAGATTGGACACTAAAGTGAATTGGTCTTGTATGGTGGAGACACGAAGCGGGATTTAGAGCCTCTATAACTGGGCTATCTACACGAGACGTAGACATATAATAGAGCTAAAATCAGCCTAAAAACTAGGCTAGTTAACATTGAATTGACCAAAATAATATTCTCTCGAAAAATATTTTCTGAGATTGGACACTAAAGTGAATTGGTCTTGTATGGTGGAGACACGAAGCGGGATTTAGAGCCTCTATAACTGGGCTATCTACACGAGACGTAGACATATAATAGAGCTAAAATCAGCCTAAAAACTAGGCTAGTTAACATTGAATTGACCAAAATAATATTCTCTCGAAAAATATTTTCTGAGATTGGACACTAAAGTGAATTGGTCTTGTATGGTGGAGACACGAAGCGGGATTTAGAGCCTCTATAACTGGGCTATCTACACGAGACGTAGACATATAATAGAGCTAAAATCAGGCCTAAAAACTAGGCTAGTTAACATTGAATTGACCAAAATAATATTCTCTCGAAAAATATTTTCTGAGATTGGACACTAAAGTGAATTGGTCTTGTATGGTGGAGACACGAAGCGGGATTTAGAGCCTCTATAACTGGGCTATCTACACGAGACGTAGACATATAATAGAGCTAAAATCAGCCTAAAAACTAGGCTAGTTAACATTGAATTGACCAAAATAATATTCTCTCGAAAAATATTTTCTGAGATTGGACACTAAAGTGAATTGGTCTTGTATGGTGGAGACACGAAGCGGGATTTAGAGCCTCTATAACTGGGCTATCTACACGAGACGTAGACATATAATAGAGCTAAAATCAGCCTAAAAACTAGGCTAGTTAACATTGAATTGACCAAAATAATATTCTCTCGAAAAATATTTTCTGAGATTGGACACTAAAGTGAATTGGTCTTGTATGGTGGAGACACGAAGCGGGGTTTAGAGCCTCTATAACTGGGCTATCTACACGAGACGTAGACATATAATAGAGCTAAAATCAGCCTAAAAACTAGGCTAGTTAACATTGAATTGACCAAAATAATATTCTCTCGAAAAATATTTTCTGAGATTGGACACTAAAGTGAATTGGTCTTGTATGGTGGAGACACGAAGCGGGATTTAGAGCCTCTATAACTGGGCTATCTACACGAGACGTAGACATATAATAGAGCTAAAATCAGCCTAAAAACTAGGCTAGTTAACATTGAATTGACCAAAATAATATTCTCTCGAAAAATATTTTCTGAGATTGGACACTAAAGTGAATTGGTCTTGTATGGTGGAGACACAAAGCGGGATTTAGAGCCTCTATAACTGGGCTATGTACACGAGACGTAGACATATAATAGAGCTAAAATCAGCCTAAAAACTAGGCTAGTTAACATTGAATTGACCAAAATAATATTCTCTCGAAAAATATTTTCTGAGATTGGACACTAAAGTGAATTGGTCTTGTATGGTGGAGACACGAAGCGGGATTTAGAGCCTCTATAACTGGGCTATGTACACGAGACGTAGACATATAATAGAGCTAAAATCAGCCTTAAAAACTAGGCTAGTTAACATTGAATTGACCAAAATAATATTCTCTCGAAAAATATTTTCTGAGATTGGACACTAAAGTGAATTGGTCTTGTATGGTGGAGACACGAAGCGGGATTTAGAGCCTCTATAACTGGGCTATGTACACGAGACGTAGACATATAATAGAGCTAAAATCAGCCTAAAAACTAGGCTAGTTAACATTGAATTGACCAAAATAATATTCTCTCGAAAAATATTTTCTGAGATTGGACACTAAAGTGAATTGGTCTTGTATGGTGGAGACACGAAGCGGGATTTAGAGCCTCTATAACTGGGCTATGTACACGAGACGTAGACATATAATAGAGCTAAAATCAGCCTAAAAACTAGGCTAGTTAACATTGAATTGACCAAAATAATATTCTCTCGAAAAATATTTTCTGAGATTGGACACTAAAGTGAATTGGTCTTGTATGGTGGAGACACGAAGCGGGATTTAGAGCCTCTATAACTGGGCTATGTACACGAGACGTAGACATATAATAGAGCTAAAATCAGCCTAAAAACTAGGCTAGTTAACATTGAATTGACCAAAATAATATTCTCTCGAAAAATATTTTCTGAGATTGGACACTAAAGTGAATTGGTCTTGTATGGTGGAGACACGAAGCGGGATTTAGAGCCTCTATAACTGGGCTATGTACACGAGACGTAGACATATAATAGAGCTAAAATCAGCCTAAAAACTAGGCTAGTTAACATTGAATTGACCAAAATAATATTCTCTCGAAAAATATTTTCTGAGATTGGACACTAAAGTGAATTGGTCTTGTATGGTGGAGACACGAAGCGGGATTTAGAGCCTCTATAACTGGGCTATGTACACGAGACGTAGACATATAATAGAGCTAAAATCAGCCTAAAAACTAGGCTAGTTAACATTGAATTGACCAAAATAATATTCTCTCGAAAAATATTTTCTGAGATTGGACACTAAAGTGAATTGGTCTTGTATGGTGGAGACACGAAGCGGGATTTAGAGCCTCTATAACTGGGCTATGTACACGAGACGTAGACATATAATAGAGCTAAAATCAGCCTAAAAACTAGGCTAGTTAACATTGAATTGACCAAAATAATATTCTCTCGAAAAATATTTTCTGAGATTGGACACTAAAGTGAATTGGTCTTGTATGGTGGAGACACGAAGCGGGATTTAGAGCCTCTATAACTGGGCTATGTACACGATACGTAGACATATAATAGAGCTAAAATCAGCCTAAAAACTAGGCTAGTTAACATTGAATTGACCAAAATAATATTCTCTCGAAAAATATTTTCTGAGATTGGACACTAAAGTGAATTGGTCTTGTATGGTGGAGACACGAAGCGGGATTTAGAGCCTCTATAACTGGGCTATGTACACGAGACGTAGACATATAATAGAGCTAAAATCAGCCTAAAAACTAGGCTAGTTAACATTGAATTGACCAAAATAATATTCTCTCGAAAAATATTTTCTGAGATTGGACACTAAAGTGAATTGGTCTTGTATGGTGGAGACACGAAGCGGGATTTAGAGCCTCTATAACTGGGCTATGTACACGAGACGTAGACATATAATAGAGCTAAAATCAGCCTAAAAACTAGGCTAGTTAACATTGAATTGACCAAAATAATATTCTCTCGAAAAATATTTTCTGAGATTGGACACTAAAGTGAATTGGTCTTGTATGGTGGAGACACGAAGCGGGATTTAGAGCCTCTATAACTGGGCTATGTACACGAGACGTAGACATATAATAGAGCTAAAATCAGCCTAAAAACTAGGCTAGTTAACATTGAATTGACCAAAATAATATTCTCTCGAAAAATATTTTCTGAGATTGGACACTAAAGTGAATTGGTCTTGTATGGTGGAGACACGAAGCGGGATTTAGAGCCTCTATAACTGGGCTATGTACACGAGACGTAGACATATAATAGAGCTAAAATCAGCCTAAAAACTAGGCTAGTTAACATTGAATTGACCAAAATAATATTATCTCGAAAAATATTTTCTGAGATTGGACACTAAAGTGAATTGGTCTTGTATGGTGGAGACACTAAGCGGGATTTAGAGCCTCTATACCTGGGCTATGTACACGAGACGTAGACATATAATAGAGCTAAAATCAGCCTAAAAACTAGGCTAGTTAACATTGAATTGACCAAAATAATATTCTCTCGAAAAATATTTTCTGAGATTGGACACTAAAGTGAATTGGTCTTGTATGGTGGAGACACGAAGCGGGATTTAGAGCCTCTATAACTGGGCTATGTACACGAGACGTAGACATATAATAGAGCTAAAATCAGCCTAAAAACTAGGCTAGTTAACATTGAATTGACCAAAATAATATTCTCTCGAAAAATATTTTCTGAGATAGGACACTAAAGTGAATTGGTCTTGTATGGTGGAGACACGAAGCGGGATTTAGAGCCTCTATAACTGGGCTATGTACACGAGACGTAGACATATAATAGAGCTAAAATCAGCCTAAAAACTAGGCTAGTTAACATTGAATTGACCAAAATAATATTCTCTCGAAAAATATTTTCTGAGATTGGACACTAAAGTGAATTGGTCTTGTATGGTGGAGACACGAAGCGGGATTTAGAGCCTCTATAACTGGGCTATGTACACGAGACGTAGACATATAATAGAGCTAAAATCAGCCTAAAAACTAGGCTAGTTAACATTGAATTGACCAAAATAATATTCTCTCGAAAAATATTTTCTGAGATTGGACACTAAAGTGAATTGGTCTTGTATGGTGGAGACACGAAGCGGGATTTAGAGCCTCTATAACTGGGCTATGTACACGAGACGTAGACATATAATAGAGCTAAAATCAGCCTAAAAACTAGGCTAGTTAACATTGAATTGACCAAAATAATATTCTCTCGAAAAATATTTTCTGAGATTGGACACTAAAGTGAATTGGTCTTGTATGGTGGAGACACGAAGCGGGATTTAGAGCCTCTATAACTGGGCTATGTACACGAGACGTAGACATATAATAGAGCTAAAATCAGCCTAAAAACTAGGCTAGTTAACATTGAATTGACCAAAATAATATTCTCTCGAAAAATATTTTCTGAGATTGGACACTAAAGTGAATTGGTCTTGTATGGTGGAGACACGAAGCGGGATTTAGAGCCTCTATAACTGGGCTATGTACACGAGACGTAGACATATAATAGAGCTAAAATCAGCCTAAAAACTAGGCTAGTTAACATTGAATTGACCAAAATAATATTCTCTCGAAAAATATTTTCTGAGATTGGACACTAAAGTGAATTGGTCTTGTATGGTGGAGACACGAAGCGGGATTTAGAGCCTCTATAACTGGGCTATGTACACGAGACGTAGACATATAATAGAGCTAAAATCAGCCTAAAAACTAGGCTAGTTAACATTGAATTGACCAAAATAATATTCTCTCGAAAAATATTTTCTGAGATTGGACACTAAAGTGAATTGGTCTTGTATGGTGGAGACACGAAGCGGGATTTAGAGCCTCTATAACTGGGCTATGTACACGAGACGTAGACATATAATAGAGCTAAAATCAGCCTAAAAACTAGGCTAGTTAACATTGAATTGACCAAAATAATATTCTCTCGAAAAATATTTTCTGAGATTGGACACTAAAGTGAATTGGTCTTGTATGGTGGAGACACGAAGCGGGATTTAGAGCCTCTATAACTGAGCTATGTACACGAGACGTAGACATATAATAGAGCTAAAATCAGCCTAAAAACTAGGCTAGTTAACATTGAATTGACCAAAATAATATTCTCTCGAAAAATATTTTCTGAGATTGGACACTAAAGTGAATTGGTCTTGTATGGTGGAGACACGAAGCGGGATTTAGAGCCTCTATAACTGGGCTATGTACACGAGACGTAGACATATAATAGAGCTAAAATCAGCCTAAAAACTAGGCTAGTTAACATTGAATTGACCAAAATAATATTCTCTCGAAAAATATTTTCTGAGATTGGACACTAAAGTGAATTGGTCTTGTATGGTGGAGACACGAAGCGGGATTTAGAGCCTCTATAACTGGGCTATGTACACGAGACGTAGACATATAATAGAGCTAAAATCAGCCTAAAAACTAGGCTAGTTAACATTGAATTGACCAAAATAATATTCTCTCGAAAAATATTTTCTGAGATTGGACACTAAAGTGAATTGGTCTTGTATGGTGGAGACACGAAGCGGGATTTAGAGCCTCTATAACTGGGCTATGTACACGAGACGTAGACATATAATAGAGCTAAAATCAGCCTAAAAACTAGGCTAGTTAACATTGAATTGACCAAAATAATATTCTCTCGAAAAATATTTTCTGAGATTGGACACTAAAGTGAATTGGTCTTGTATGGTGGAGACACGAAGCGGGATTTAGAGCCTCTATAACTGGGCTATGTACACGAGACGTAGACATATAATAGAGCTAAAATCAGCCTAAAAACTAGGCTAGTTAACATTGAATTGACCAAAATAATATTCTCTCGAAAAATATTTTCTGAGATTGGACACTAAAGTGAATTGGTCTTGTATGGTGGAGACACGAAGCGGGATTTAGAGCCTCTATAACTGGGCTATGTACACGAGACGTAGACATATAATAGAGCTAAAATCAGCCTAAAAACTAGGCTAGTTAACATTGAATTGACCAAAATAATATTCTCTCGAAAAATATTTTCTGAGATTGGACACTAAAGTGAATTGGTCTTGTATGGTGGAGACACGAAGCGGGATTTAGAGCCTCTATAACTGGGCTATGTACACGAGACGTAGACATATAATAGAGCTAAAATCAGCCTAAAAACTAGGCTAGTTAACATTGAATTGACCAAAATAATATTCTCTCGAAAAATATTTTCTGAGATTGGACACTAAAGTGAATTGGTCTTGTATGGTGGAGACACGAAGCGGGATTTAGAGCCTCTATAACTGGGCTATGTACACGAGACGTAGACATATAATAGAGCTAAAATCAGCCTAAAAACTAGGCTAGTTAACATTGAATTGACCAAAATAATATTCTCTCGAAAAATATTTTCTGAGATTGGACACTAAAGTGAATTGGTCTTGTATGGTGGAGACACGAAGCGGGATTTAGAGCCTCTATAACTGGGCTATCTACACGAGACGTAGACATATAATAGAGCTAAAATCAGCCTAAAAACTAGGCTAGTTAACATTGAATTGACCAAAATAATATTCTCTCGAAAAATATTTTCTGAGATTGGACACTAAAGTGAATTGGTCTTGTATGGTGGAGACACGAAGCGGGATTTAGAGCCTCTATAACTGGGCTATCTACACGAGACGTAGACATATAATAGAGCTAAAATCAGCCTAAAAACTAGGCTAGTTAACATTGAATTGACCAAAATAATATTCTCTCGAAAAATATTTTCTGAGATTGGACACTAAAGTGAATTGGTCTTGTATGGTGGAGACACGAAGCGGGATTTAGAGCCTCTATAACTGGGCTATGTACACGAGACGTAGACATATAATAGAGCTAAAATCAGCCTAAAAACTAGGCTAGTTAACATTGAATTGACCAAAATAATATTCTCTCGAAAAATATTTTCTGAGATTGGACACTAAAGTGAATTGGTCTTGTATGGTGGAGACACGAAGCGGGATTTAGAGCCTCTATAACTGGGCTATGTACACGAGACGTAGACATATAATAGAGCTAAAATCAGCCTAAAAACTAGGCTAGTTAACATTGAATTGACCAAAATAATATTCTCTCGAAAAATATTTTCTGAGATTGGACACTAAAGTGAATTGGTCTTGTATGGTGGAGACACGAAGCGGGATTTAGAGCCTCTATAACTGGGCTATGTACACGAGACGTAGACATATAATAGAGCTAAAATCAGCCTAAAAACTAGGCTAGTTAACATTGAATTGACCAAAATAATATTCTCTCGAAAAATATTTTCTGAGATTGGACACTAAAGTGAATTGGTCTTGTATGGTGGAGACACGAAGCGGGATTTAGAGCCTCTATAACTGGGCTATGTACACGAGACGTAGACATATAATAGAGCTAAAATCAGCCTAAAAACTAGGCTAGTTAACATTGAATTGACCAAAATAATATTCTCTCGAAAAATATTTTCTGAGATTGGACACTAAAGTGAATTGGTCTTGTATGGTGGAGACACGAAGCGGGATTTAGAGCCTCTATAACTGGGCTATGTACACGAGACGTATACATATAATAGAGCTAAAATCAGCCTAAAAACTAGGCTAGTTAACATTGAATTGACCAAAATAATATTCTCTCGAAAAATATTTTCTGAGATTGGACACTAAAGTGAATTGGTCTTGTATGGTGGAGACACGAAGCGGGATTTAGAGCCTCTATAACTGGGCTATGTACACGAGACGTAGACATATAATAGAGCTAAAATCAGCCTAAAAACTAGGCTAGTTAACATTGAATTGACCAAAATAATATTCTCTCGAAAAATATTTTCTGAGATTGGACACTAAAGTGAATTGGTCTTGTATGGTGGAGACACGAAGCGGGATTTAGAGCCTCTATAACTGGGCTATGTACACGAGACGTAGACATATAATAGAGCTAAAATCAGCCTAAAAACTAGGCTAGTTAACATTGAATTGACCAAAATAATATTCTCTCGAAAAATATTTTCTGAGATTGGACACTAAAGTGAATTGGTCTTGTATGGTGGAGACACGAAGCGGGATTTAGAGCCTCTATAACTGGGCTATGTACACGAGACGTAGACATATAATAGAGCTAAAATCAGCCTAAAAACTAGGCTAGTTAACATTGAATTGACCAAAATAATATTCTCTCGAAAAATATTTTCTGAGATTGGACACTAAAGTGAATTGGTCTTGTATGGTGGAGACACGAAGCGGGATTTAGAGCCTCTATAACTGGGCTATGTACACGAGACGTAGACATATAATAGAGCTAAAATCAGCCTAAAAACTAGGCTAGTTAACATTGAATTGACCAAAATAATATTCTCTCGAAAAATATTTTCTGAGATTGGACACTAAAGTGAATTGGTCTTGCATGGTGGAGACACGAAGCGGGATTTAGAGCCTCTATAACTGGGCTATGTACACGAGACGTAGACATATAATAGAGCTAAAATCAGCCTAAAAACTAGGCTAGTTAACATTGAATTGACCAAAATAATATTCTCTCGAAAAATATTTTCTGAGATTGGACACTAAAGTGAATTGGTCTTGTATGGTGGAGACACGAAGCGGGATTTAGAGCCTCTATAACTGGGCTATCTACACGAGACGTAGACATATAATAGAGCTAAAATCAGCCTAAAAACTAGGCTAGTTAACATTGAATTGACCAAAATAATATTCTCTCGAAAAATATTTTCTGAGATTGGACACTAAAGTGAATTGGTCTTGTATGGTGGAGACACGAAGCGGGATTTAGAGCCTCTATAACTGGGCTATGTACACGAGACGTAGACATATAATAGAGCTAAAATCAGCCTAAAAACTAGGCTAGTTAACATTGAATTGACCAAAATAATATTCTCTCGAAAAATATTTTCTGAGATTGGACACTAAAGTGAATTGGTCTTGTATGGTGGAGACACGAAGCGGGATTTAGAGCCTCTATAACTGGGCTATGTACACGAGACGTAGACATATAATAGAGCTAAAATCAGCCTAAAAACTAGGCTAGTTAACATTGAATTGACCAAAATAATATTCTCTCGAAAAATATTTTCTGAGATTGGACACTAAAGTGAATTGGTCTTGTATGGTGGAGACACGAAGCGGGATTTAGAGCCTCTATAACTGGGCTATGTACACGAGACGTAGACATATAATAGAGCTAAAATCAGCCTAAAAACTAGGCTAGTTAACATTGAATTGACCAAAATAATATTCTCTCGAAAAATATTTTCTGAGATTGGACACTAAAGTGAATTGGTCTTGTATGGTGGAGACACGAAGCGGGATTTAGAGCCTCTATAACTGGGCTATGTACACGAGACGTAGACATATAATAGAGCTAAAATCAGCCTAAAAACTAGGCTAGTTAACATTGAATTGACCAAAATAATATTCTCTCGAAAAATATTTTCTGAGATTGGACACTAAAGTGAATTGGTCTTGTATGGTGGAGACACGAAGCGGGATTTAGAGCCTCTATAACTGGGCTATGTACACGAGACGTAGACATATAATAGAGCTAAAATCAGCCTAAAAACTAGGCTAGTTAACATTGAATTGACCAAAATAATATTCTCTCGAAAAATATTTTCTGAGATTGGACACTAAAGTGAATTGGTCTTGTATGGTGGAGACACGAAGCGGGATTTAGAGCCTCTATAACTGGGCTATGTACACGAGACGTAGACATATAATAGAGCTAAAATCAGCCTAAAAACTAGGCTAGTTAACATTGAATTGACCAAAATAATATTCTCTCGAAAAATATTTTCTGAGATTGGACACTAAAGTGAATTGGTCTTGTATGGTGGAGACACGAAGCGGGATTTAGAGCCTCTATAACTGGGCTATGTACACGAGACGTAGACATATAATAGAGCTAAAATCAGCCTAAAAACTAGGCTAGTTAACATTGAATTGACCAAAATAATATTCTCTCGAAAAATATTTTCTGAGATTGGACACTAAAGTGAATTGGTCTTGTATGGTGGAGACACGAAGCGGGATTTAGAGCCTCTATAACTGGGCTATGTACACGAGACGTAGACATATAATAGAGCTAAAATCAGCCTAAAAACTAGGCTAGTTAACATTGAATTGACCAAAATAATATTCTCTCGAAAAATATTTTCTGAGATTGGACACTAAAGTGAATTGGTCTTGTATGGTGGAGACACGAAGCGGGATTTAGAGCCTCTATAACTTGGCTATCTACACGAGACGTAGACATATAATAGAGCTAAAATCAGCCTAAAAACTAGGCTAGTTAACATTGAATTGACCAAAATAATATTCTCTCGAAAAATATTTTCTGAGATTGGACACTAAAGTGAATTGGTCTTGTATGGTGGAGACACGAAGCGGGATTTAGAGCCTCTATAACTGGGCTATGTACACGAGACGTAGACATATAATAGAGCTAAAATCAGCCTAAAAACTAGGCTAGTTAACATTGAATTGACCAAAATAATATTATCTCGAAAAATATTTTCTGAGATTGGACACTAAAGTGAATTGGTCTTGTATGGTGGAGACACGAAGCGGGATTTAGAGCCTCTATAACTGGGCTATGTACACGAGACGTAGACATATAATAGAGCTAAAATCAGCCTAAAAACTAGGCTAGTTAACATTGAATTGACCAAAATAATATTCTCTCGAAAAATATTTTCTGAGATTGGACACAAAAGTGAATTGGTCTTGTATGGTGGAGACACGAAGCGGGATTTAGAGCCTCTATAACTGGGCTATGTACACGAGACGTAGACATATAATAGAGCTAAAATCAGCCTAAAAACTAGGCTAGTTAACATTGAATTGACCAAAATAATATTCTCTCGAAAAATATTTTCTGAGATTGGACACTAAAGTGAATTGGTCTTGTATGGTGGAGACACGAAGCGGGATTTAGAGCCTCTATAACTGGGCTATGTACACGAGACGTAGACATATAATAGAGCTAAAATCAGCCTAAAAACTAGGCTAGTTAACATTGAATTGACCAAAATAATATTCTCTCGAAAAATATTTTCTGAGATTGGACACTAAAGTGAATTGGTCTTGTATGGTGGAGACACGAAGCGGGATTTAGAGCCTCTATAACTGGGCTATGTACACGAGACGTAGACATATAATAGAGCTAAAATCAGCCTAAAAACTAGGCTAGTTAACATTGAATTGACCAAAATAATATTCTCTCGAAAAATATTTTCTGAGATTGGACACTAAAGTGAATTGGTCTTGTATGGTGGAGACACGAAGCGGGATTTAGAGCCTCTATAACTGGGCTATGTACACGAGACGTAGACATATAATAGAGCTAAAATCAGCCTAAAAACTAGGCTAGTTAACATTGAATTGACCAAAATAATATTCTCTCGAAAAATATTTTCTGAGATTGGACACTAAAGTGAATTGGTCTTGTATGGTGGAGACACGAAGCGGGATTTAGAGCCTCTATAACTGGGCTATGTACACGAGACGTAGACATATAATAGAGCTAACATCAGCCTAAAAACTAGGCTAGTTAACATTGAATTGACCAAAATAATATTCTCTCGAAAAATATTTTCTGAGATTGGACACTAAAGTGAATTGGTCTTGTATGGTGGAGACACGAAGCGGGATTTAGAGCCTCTATAACTGGGCTATGTACACGAGACGTAGACATATAATAGAGCTAAAATCAGCCTAAAACTAGGCTAGTTAACATTGAATTGACCAAAATAATATTCTCTCTAAAAATATTTTCTGAGATTGGACACTAAAGTGAATTGGTCTTGTATGGTGGAGACACGAAGCGGGATTTAGAGCCTCTATAACTGGGCTATGTACACGAGACGTAGACATAAAATAGAGCTAAAATCAGCCTAAAAACTAGGCTAGTTAACATTGAATTGACCAAAATAATATTCTCTCTAAAAATATTTTCTGAGATTGGACACTAAAGTGAATTGGTCTTGTATGGTGGAGACACAAAGCGGGATTTAGAGCCTCTATTACTGGGCTATGTACACGAGACGTAGACATATAATAGAGCTAAAATCAGCCTAAAAACTAGGCTAGTTAACATTGAATTGACCAAAATAATATTCTCTCTAAAAATATTTTCTGAGATTGGACACTAAAGTGAATTGGTCTTGTATGGTGGAGACACGAAGCGGGATTTAGAGCCTCTATAACTGGGCTATGTACACGAGACGTAGACATATAATAGAGCTAAAATCAGCCTAAAAACTAGGCTAGTTAACATTGAATTGACCAAAATAATATTATCTCTAAAAATATTTTCTGAGATTGGACACTAAAGTGAATTGGTCTTGTATGGTGGAGACACGAAGCGGGATTTAGAGCCTCTATAACTGGGCTATGTACACGAGACGTAGACATATAATAGAGCTAAAATCAGCCTAAAAACTAGGCTAGTTAACATTGAATTGACCAAAATAATATTCTCTCTAAAAATATTTTCTGAGATTGGACACTAAAGTGAATTGGTCTTGTATGGTGGAGACACGAAGCGGGATTTAGAGCCTCTATAACTGGGCTATGTACACGAGACGTAGACATATAATAGAGCTAAAATCAGCCTAAAAACTAGGCTAGTTAACATTGAATTGACCAAAATAATATTCTCTCTAAAAATATTTTCTGAGATTGGACACTAAAGTGAATTGGTCTTGTATGGTGGAGACACAAAGCGGGATTTAGAGCCTCTATAACTGGGCTATGTACACGAGACGTAGACATATAATAGAGCTAAAATCAGCCTTAAAAACTAGGCTAGTTAACATTGAATTGACCAAAATAATATTCTCTCTAAAAATATTTTCTGAGATTGGAAACTAAAGTGAATTGGTCTTGTATGGTGGAGACACGAAGCGGGATTTAGAGCCTCTATAACTGGGCTATGTACACGAGACGTAGACATATAATAGAGCTAAAATCAGCCTAAAAACTAGGCTAGTTAACATTGAATTGACCAAAATAATATTCTCTCTAACAAATATTTTCTGAGATTGGACACTAAAGTGAATTGGTCTTGTATGGTGGAGACACGAAGCGGGATTTAGAGCCTCTATAACTGGGCTATGTACACGAGACGTAGACATATAATAGAGCTAAAATCACCCTAAAAAACTAGGCTAGTTAACATTGAATTGACCAAAATAATATTCTCTCTAAAAATATTTTCTGAGATTGGACACTAAAGTGAATTGGTCTTGTATGGTGGAGACACGAAGCGGGATTTAGAGCCTCTATAACTGGGCTATGTACACGAGACGTAGACATATAATAGAGCTAAAATCAGCCTAAAAACTAGGCTAGTTAACATTGAATTGACCAAAATAATATTCTCTCTAAAAATATTTTCTGAGATTGGACACTAAAGTGAATTGGTCTGGTATGGTGGAGACACGAAGCGGGATTTAGAGCCTCTATAACTGGGCTATGTACACGAGACGTAGACATATAATAGAGCTAAAATCACCCTAAAAACTAGGCTAGTTAACATTGAATTGACCAAAATAATATTATCTCTAAAAATATTTTCTGAGATTGGACACTAAAGTGAATTGGTCTTGTATGGTGGAGACACGAAGCGGGATTTAGAGCCTCTATAACTGGGCTATGTACACGAGACGTAGACATATAATAGAGCTAAAATCACCCTAAAAACTAGGCTAGTTAACATTGAATTGACCAAAATAATATTCTCTCTAAAAATATTGACTGAGATTGGACACTAAAGTGAATTGGTCTTGTATGGTGGAGACACGAAGCGGGATTTAGAGCCTCTATAACTGGGCTATGTACACGAGACGTAGACATATAATAGAGCTAAAATCACCCTAAAAACTAGGCTAGTTAACATTGAATTGACCAAAATAATATTCTCTCTAAAAATATTTTCTGAGATTGGACACTAAAGTGAATTGGTCTTGTATGGTGGAGACACGAAACGGGATTTAGAGCCTCTATAACTGGGCTATGTACACGAGACGTAGACATATAATAGAGCTAAAATCACCCTAAAAACTAGCGGGATTTAGAGCCTCTATAACTGGGCTATGTACACGAGACGTAGACATATAATAGAGCTAAAATCAGCCTAAAAACTAGGCTAGTTAACATTGAATTGAACCAAAATAATATTCTCTCTAAAAATATTTTCTGAGATTGGACACTAAAGTGAATTGGACTTGTATGGTGGAGACACGAAGCGGGATTTAGAGCCTCTATAACTGGGCTATGTACACGAGACGTAGACATATAATAGAGCTAAAATCAGCCTAAAAACTAGGCTAGTTAACATTGAATTGACCAAAATAATATTCTCTCTAAAAATATTTTCTGAGATTGGACACTAAAGTGAATTGGTCTTGTATGGTGGAGACACGAAGCGGGATTTAGAGCCTCTATAACTGGGCTATGTACACGAGACGTAGACATATAATAGAGCTAAAATCACCCTAAAAACTAGGCTAGTTAACATTGAATTGACCAAAATAATATTATCTCTAAAAATATTTTCTGAGATTGGACACTAAAGTGAATTGGTCTTGTATGGTGGAGACACGAAGCGGGATTTAGAGCCTCTATAACTGGGCTATGTACACGAGACGTAGACATATAATAGAGCTAAAATCAGCCTAAAAACTAGGCTAGTTAACATTGAATTGACCAAAATAATATTATCTCTAAAAATATTTTCTGAGAGTGGACACTAAAGTGAATTGGTCTTGTATGGTGGAGACACGAAGCGGGATTTAGAGCCTCTATAACTGGGCTATGTACACGAAACGTAGACATATAATAGAGCTAAAATCACCCTTAAAAACTAGGCTAGTTAACATTGAATTGACCAAAATAATATTCTCTCTAAAAATATTTTCTGAGATTGGACACTAAAGTGAATTGGTCTTGTATGGTGGAGACACGAAGCGGGATTTAGAGCCTCTATAACTGGGCTATGTACACGAGACGTAGACATATAATAGAGCTAAAATCAGCCTAAAAACTAGGCTAGTTAACATTGAATTGACCAAAATAATATTCTCTCTAAAAATATTTTCTGAGATTGGACACTAAAGTGAATTGGTCTTGTATGGTGGAGACACGAAGCAGGATTTAGAGCCTCTATAACTGGGCTATGTACACGAGACGTAGACATATAATAGAGCTAAAATCAGCCTAAAAACTAGGCTAGTTAACATTGAATTGACCAAAATAATATTCTCTCTAAAAATATTTTCTGAGATTGGACACTAAAGTGAATTGGTCTTGTATGGTGGAGACACGAAGCGGGATTTAGAGCCTCTATAACTGGGCTATGTACACGAGACGTAGACATATAATAGAGCTAAAATCAGCCTAAAAACTAGGCTAGTTAACATTGAATTGACCAAAATAATATTCTCTCTAAAAATATTTTCTGAGATTGGACACTAAAGTGAATTGGTCTTGTATGGTGGAGACACTAAGCGGGATTTAGAGCCTCTATAACTGGGCTATGTACACGAAACGTAGACATATAATAGAGCTAAAATCAGCCTAAAAACTAGGCTAGTTAACATTGAATTGACCAAAATAATATTCTCTCTAAAAATATTTTCTGAGATTGGACACTAAAGTGAATTGGTCTTGTATGGTGGAGACACGAAACGGGATTTAGAGCCTCTATAACTGGGCTATGTACACGAGACGTAGACATATAATAGAGCTAAAATCACCCTAAAAACTAGCGGGATTTAGAGCCTCTATAACTGGGCTATGTACACGAGACGTAGACATATAATAGAGCTAAAATCAGCCTAAAAACTAGGCTAGTTAACATTGAATTGAACCAAAATAATATTCTCTCTAAAAATATTTTCTGAGATTGGACACTAAAGTGAATTGGACTTGTATGGTGGAGACACGAAGCGGGATTTAGAGCCTCTATAACTGGGCTATGTACACGAGACGTAGACATATAATAGAGCTAAAATCAGCCTAAAAACTAGGCTAGTTAACATTGAATTGACCAAAATAATATTCTCTCTAAAAATATTTTCTGAGATTGGACACTAAAGTGAATTGGTCTTGTATGGTGGAGACACGAAGCGGGATTTAGAGCCTCTATAACTGGGCTATGTACACGAGACGTAGACATATAATAGAGCTAAAATCACCCTAAAAACTAGGCTAGTTAACATTGAATTGACCAAAATAATATTCTCTCTAAAAATATTTTCTGAGATTGGACACTAAAGTGAATTGGTCTTGTATGGTGGAGACACGAAGCGGGATTTAGAGCCTCTATAACTGGGCTATGTACACGAGACGTAGACATATAATAGAGCTAAAATCAGCCTAAAAACTAGGCTAGTTAACATTGAATTGACCAAAATAATATTATCTCTAAAAATATTTTCTGAGATTGGACACTAAAGTGAATTGGTCTTGTATGGTGGAGACACGAAGCGGGATTTAGAGCCTCTATAACTGGGCTATGTACACGAAACGTAGACATATAATAGAGCTAAAATCACCCTTAAAAACTAGGCTAGTTAACATTGAATTGACCAAAATAATATTCTCTCTAAAAATATTTTCTGAGATTGGACACTAAAGTGAATTGGTCTTGTATGGTGGAGACACGAAGCGGGATTTAGAGCCTCTATAACTGGGCTATGTACACGAGACGTAGACATATAATAGAGCTAAAATCAGCCTAAAAACTAGGCTAGTTAACATTGAATTGACCAAAATAATATTCTCTCTAAAAATATTTTCTGAGATTGGACACTAAAGTGAATTGGTCTTGTATGGTGGAGACACGAAGCAGGATTTAGAGCCTCTATAACTGGGCTATGTACACGAGACGTAGACATATAATAGAGCTAAAATCAGCCTAAAAACTAGGCTAGTTAACATTGAATTGACCAAAATAATATTCTCTCTAAAAATATTTTCTGAGATTGGACACTAAAGTGAATTGGTCTTGTATGGTGGAGACACGAAGCGGGATTTAGAGCCTCTATAACTGGGCTATGTACACGAGACGTAGACATATAATAGAGCTAAAATCAGCCTAAAAACTAGGCTAGTTAACATTGAATTGACCAAAATAATATTCTCTCTAAAAATATTTTCTGAGATTGGACACTAAAGTGAATTGGTCTTGTATGGTGGAGACACTAAGCGGGATTTAGAGCCTCTATAACTGGGCTATGTACACGAAACGTAGACATATAATAGAGCTAAAATCAGCCTAAAAACTAGGCTAGTTAACATTGAATTGACCAAAATAATATTCTCTCGAAAAATAATTTCTGAGATTGGACACTAAAGTGAATTGGTCTTGTATGGTGGAGACACGAAGCGGGATTTAGAGCCTCTATAACTGGGCTATGTACACGAGACGTAGACATATAATAGAGCTAAAATCAGCCTAAAAACTAGGCTAGTTAACATTGAATTAACCAAAATAATATTCTCTCTAAAAATATTTTCTGAGATTGGACACTAAAGTGAATTGGTCTTGTATGGTGGGGACACGAAGCGGGATTTAGAGCCTCTATAACTGGGCTATGTACACGAGACGTAGACATATAATAGAGCTAAAATCAGCCTAAAAACTAGGCTAGTTAACATTGAATTGACCAAAATAATATTCTCTCTAAAAATATTTTCTGAGATTGGACACTAAAGTGAATTGGTCTTGTATGGTGGAGACACGAAGCGGGATTTAGAGCCTCTATAACTGGGCTATGTACACGAGACGTAGACATATAATAGAGCTAAAATCAGCCTAAAAACTAGGCTAGTTAAAATTGAATTGACCAAAATAATATTCTCTCTAAAAATATTTTCTGAGATTGGACACTAAAGTGAATTGGTCTTGTATGGTGGAGACACGAAGCGGGATTTAGAGCCTCTATAACTGGGCTATGTACACGAGACGTAGACATATAATAGAGCTAAAATCAGCCTAAAAACTAGGCTAGTTAACATTGAATTGACCAAAATAATATTCTCTCTAAAAATATTTTCTGAGATTGGACACTAAAGTGAATTGGTCTTGTATGGTGGAGACACGAAGCGGGATTTAGAGCCTCTATAACTGGGCTATGTACACGAGACGTAGACATATAATAGAGCTAAAATCAGCCTAAAAACTAGGCTAGTTAACATTGAATTGACCAAAATAATATTCTCTCTAAAAATATTTTCTGAGATTGGACACTAAAGTGAATTTGTCTTGTATGGTGGAGACACGAAGCGGGATTTAGAGCCTCTATAACTGGGCTATGTACACGAGACGTAGACATATAATAGAGCTAAAATCAGCCTAAAAACTAGGCTAGTTAACATTGAATTGACCAAAATAATATTCTCTCTAAAAATATTTTCTGAGATTGGACACTAAAGTGAATTAGTCTTGTATGGTGGAGACACGAAGCGGGATTTAGAGCCTCTATAACTGGGCTATGTACACGAGACGTAGACATATAATAGAGCTAAAATCAGCCTAAAAACTAGGCTAGTTAACATTGAATTGACCAAAATAATATTCTCTCTAAAAATATTTTCTGAGATTGGACACTAAAGTGAATTGGTCTTGTATGGTGGAGACACGAAGCGGGATTTAGAGCCTCTATAACTGGGCTATGTACACGAGACGTAGACATATAATAGAGCTAAAATCAGCCTAAAAACTAGGCTAGTTAACATTGAATTGACCATATAATATTCTCTCTAAAAATATTTTCTGAGATTGGACACTAAAGTGAATTGGTCTTGTATGGTGGAGACACGAAGCGGGATTTAGAGCCTCTATAACTGGGCTATGTACACGAGACGTAGACATATAATAGAGCTAAAATCAGCCTAAAAACTAGGCTAGTTAACATTGAATTGACCAAAATAATATTCTCTCTAAAAATATTTTCTGAGATTGGACACTAAAGTGAATTGGTCTTGTATGGTGGAGACACGAAGCGGGATTTAGAGCCTCTATAACTGGGCTATGTACACGAGACGTAGACATATAATAGAGCTAAAATCAGCCTAAAAACTAGGCTAGTTAACATCGAATTGACCAAAATAATATTCTCTCTAAAAATATTTTCTGAGATTGGACACTAAAGTGAATTGGTGTTGTATGGTGGAGACACGAAGCGGGATTTAGAGCCTCTATAACTGGGCTATGTACACGAGACGTAGACATAAAATAGAGCTAAAATCAGCCTTAAAAACTAGGCTAGTTAACATTGAATTGACCAAAATAATATTCTCTCTAAAAATATTTTCTGAGATTGGACACTAAAGTGAATTGGTCTTGTATGGTGGAGACACGAAGCGGGATTTAGAGCCTTTATTACTGGGCTATGTACACGAGACGTAGACATATAATAGAGCTAAAATCAGCCTAAAAACTAGGCTAGTTAACATTGAATTGACCAAAATAATATTCTCTCTAAAAATATTTTCTGAGATTGGACACTAAAGTGAATTGGTCTTGTATGGTGGAGACACGAAGCGGGATTTAGAGCCTCTATAACTGGGCTATGTACACGAGACGTAGACATATAATAGAGCTAAAATCAGCCTAAAAACTAGGCTAGTTAACATTGAATTGACCAAAATAATATTATCTCTAAAAATATTTTCTGAGATTGGACACTAAAGTGAATTGGTCTTGTATGGTGGAGACACGAAGCGGGATTTAGAGCCTCTATAACTGGGCTATGTACACGAGACGTAGACATATAATAGAGCTAAAATCAGCCTAAAAACTAGGCTAGTTAACATTGAATTGACCAAAATAATATTCTCTCTAAAAATATTTTCTGAGATTGGACACTAAAGTGAATTGGTCTTGTATGGTGGAGACACGAAGCGGGATTTAGAGCCTCTATAACTGGGCTATGTACACGAGACGTAGACATATAATAGAGCTAAAATCAGCCTAAAAACTAGGCTAGTTAACATTGAATTGACCAAAATAATATTCTCTCTAAAAATATTTTCTGAGATTGGACACTAAAGTGAATTGGTCTTGTATGGTGGAGACGCAAAGCGGGATTTAGAGCCTCTATAACTGGGCTATGTACACGAGACGTAGACATATAACAGAGCTAAAATCAGCCTAAAAACTAGGCTAGTTAACATTGAATTGACCAAAATAATATTCTCTCTAAAAATATTTTCTGAGATTGGACACTAAAGTGAATTGGTCTTGTATGGTGGAGACACGAAGCGGGATTTAGAGCCTCTATAACTGGGCTATGTACACGAGACGTAGACATATAATAGAGCTAAAATCAGCCTAAAAACTAGGCTAGTTAACATTGAATTGACCAAAATAATATTCTCTCTAAACATATTTTCTGAGATTGGACACTAAAGTGAATTGGTCTTGTATGGTGGAGACACGAAGCGGGATTTAGAGCCTCTATAACTGGGCTATGTACACGAGACGTAGACATATAATAGAGCTAAAATCACCCTAAAAAACTAGGCTAGTTAACATTGAATTGACCAAAATAATATTCTCTCTAAAAATATTTTCTGAGATTGGACACTAAAGTGAATTGGTCTTGTATGGTGGAGAAACGAAGCGGGATTTAGAGCCTCTATAACTGGGCTATGTACACGAGACGTAGACATATAATAGAGCTAAAATCACCCTAAAAACTAGGCTAGTTAACATTGAATTGACCAAAATAATATTCTCTCTAAAAATATTTTCTGAGATTGGACACTAAAGTGAATTGGTCTTGTATGGTGGAGACACGAAGCGGGATTTAGAGCCTCTATAACTGGGCTATGTACACGAGACGTAGACATATAATAGAGCTAAAATCACCCTAAAAACTAGGCTAGTTAACATTGAATTGACCAAAAGAATATTCTCTCTAAAAATATTTTCGGAGATTGGACACTAAAGTTAATTGGTCTTGTATGGTGGAGACACGAAGCGGGATTTAGAGCCTCTATAACTGGGCTATGTACACGAGACGTAGACATATAATAGAGCTAAAATCACCCTAAAAACTAGGCTAGTTAACATTGAATTGACCAAAATAATATTCTCTCTAAAAATATTTTCTGAGATTGGACACTAAAGTGAATTGGTCTTGTATGGTGGAGACACGAAGCGGGATTTAGAGCCTCTATAACTGGGCTATGTACACGAGACGTAGACATATAATAGAGCTAAAATCAGCCTAAAAACTAGGCTAGTTAACATTGAATTGACCAAAATAATATTCTCTCTAAAAATATTTTCTGAGATTGGACACTAAAGTGAATTGGTCTTGTATGGTGGAGACACGAAGCGGGATTTAGAGCCTCTATAACTGGGCTATGTACACGAGACGTAGACATATAATAGAGCTAAAATCAGCCTAAAAACTAGGCTAGTTAACATTGAATTGACCAAAATAATATTCTCTCTAAAAATATTTTCTGAGATTGGACACTAAAGTGAATTGGTCTTGTATGGTGGAGACGCAAAGCGGGATTTAGAGCCTCTATAACTGGGCTATGTACACGAGACGTAGACATATAACAGAGCTAAAATCAGCCTAAAAACTAGGCTAGTTAACATTGAATTGACCAAAATAATATTCTCTCTAAAAATATTTTCTGAGATTGGACACTAAAGTGAATTGGTCTTGTATGGTGGAGACACGAAGCGGGATTTAGAGCCTCTATAACTGGGCTATGTACACGAGACGTAGACATATAATAGAGCTAAAATCAGCCTAAAAACTAGGCTAGTTAACATTGAATTGACCAAAATAATATTCTCTCTAAACATATTTTCTGAGATTGGACACTAAAGTGAATTGGTCTTGTATGGTGGAGACACGAAGCGGGATTTAGAGCCTCTATAACTGGGCTATGTACACGAGACGTAGACATATAATAGAGCTAAAATCACCCTAAAAAACTAGGCTAGTTAACATTGAATTGACCAAAATAATATTCTCTCTAAAAATATTTTCTGAGATTGGACACTAAAGTGAATTGGTCTTGTATGGTGGAGAAACGAAGCGGGATTTAGAGCCTCTATAACTGGGCTATGTACACGAGACGTAGACATATAATAGAGCTAAAATCACCCTAAAAACTAGGCTAGTTAACATTGAATTGACCAAAATAATATTCTCTCTAAAAATATTTTCTGAGATTGGACACTAAAGTGAATTGGTCTTGTATGGTGGAGACACGAAGCGGGATTTAGAGCCTCTATAACTGGGCTATGTACACGAGACGTAGACATATAATAGAGCTAAAATCACCCTAAAAACTAGGCTAGTTAACATTGAATTGACCAAAAGAATATTCTCTCTAAAAATATTTTCGGAGATTGGACACTAAAGTTAATTGGTCTTGTATGGTGGAGACACGAAGCGGGATTTAGAGCCTCTATAACTGGGCTATGTACACGAGACGTAGACATATAATAGAGCTAAAATCACCCTAAAAACTAGGCTAGTTAACATTGAATTGACCAAAATAATATTCTCTCTAAAAATATTTTCTGAGATTGGACACTAAAGTGAATTGGTCTTGTATGGTGGAGACACGAAGCGGGATTTAGAGCCTCTATAACTGGGCTATGTACACGAGACGTAGACATATAATAGAGCTAAAATCAGCCTTAAAAACTAGGCTAGTTAACATTGAATTGACCAAAATAATATTCTCTCTAAAAATATTTTCTGAGATTGGACACTAAAGTGAATTGGTCTTGTATGGTGGAGACACGAAGCGGGATTTAGAGCCTCTATAACTGGGTTATGTACACGAGACGTAGACATATAATAGAGCTAAAATCAGCCTAAAAACTAGGCTAGTTAACATTGAATTGACCAAAATAATATTCTCTCTAAAAATATTTTCTGAGATTGGACACTAAAGTGAATTGGTCTTGTATGGTGGAGACACGAAGCGGGATTTAGAGCCTCTATAACTGGGCTATGTACACGAGACGTAGACATATAATAGAGCTAAAATCAGCCTAAAAACTAGGCTAGTTAACATTGAATTGACCAAATAATATTCTCTCTAAAAATATTTTCTGAGATTGGACACTAAAGTGAATTGGTCTTGTATGGTGGAGACACGAAGCGGGATTTAGAGCCTCTATAACTGGGCTATGTACACGAGACGTAGACATATAATAGAGCTAAAATCAGCCTAAAAACTAGGCTAGTTAACATTGAATTGACCAAAATAATATTCTCTCTAAAAATATTTTCTGAGATTGGACACTAAAGTGAATTGGTCTTGTATGGTGGAGACACGAAGCGGGATTTAGAGCCTCTATAACTGGGCTATGTACACGAGACGTAGACATATAATAGAGCTAACATCAGCCTAAAAACTAGGCTAGTTAACATCGAATTGACCAAAATAATATTCTCTCTAAAAATATTTTCTGAGATTGGACACTAAAGTGAATTGGTGTTGTATGGTGGAGACACGAAGCAGGATTTAGAGCCTCTATAACTGGGCTATGTACACGAGACGTAGACATATAATAGAGCTAAAATCAGCCTAAAACTAGGCTAGTTAACATTGAATTGACCAAAATAATATTCTCTCTAAAAATATTTTCTGAGATTGGACACTAAAGTGAATTGGTCTTGTATGGTGGAGACACGAAGCGGGATTTAGAGCCTCTATAACTGGGCTATGTACACGAGACGTAGACATAAAATAGAGCTAAAATCAGCCTAAAAACTAGGCTAGTTAACATTGAATTGACCAAAATAATATTCTCTCTAAAAATATTTTCTGAGATTGGACACTAAAGTGAATTGGTCTTGTATGGTGGAGACACAAAGCGGGATTTAGAGCCTCTATTACTGGGCTATGTACACGAGACGTAGACATATAATAGAGCTAAAATCAGCCTAAAAACTAGGCTAGTTAACATTGAATTGACCAAAATAATATTCTCTCTAAAAATATTTTCTGAGATTGGACACTAAAGTGAATTGGTCTTGTATGGTGGAGACACGAAGCGGGATTTAGAGCCTCTATAACTGGGCTATGTACACGAGACGTAGACATATAATAGAGCTAAAATCAGCCTAAAAACTAGGCTAGTTAACATTGAATTGACCAAAATAATATTCTCTCTAAAAATATTTTCTGAGATTGGACACTAAAGTGAATTGGTCTTGTATGGTGGAGACACGAAGCGGGATTTAGAGCCTCTATAACTGGGCTATGTACACGAGACGTAGACATATAATAGAGCTAAAATCAGCCTAAAAACTAGGCTAGTTAACATTGAATTGACCAAAATAATATTCTCTCTAAAAATATTTTCTGAGATTGGACACTAAAGTGAATTGGTCTTGTATGGTGGAGACACAAAGCGGGATTTAGAGCCTCTATAACTGGGCTATGTACACGAGACGTAGACATATAATAGAGCTAAAATCAGCCTAAAAACTAGGCTAGTTAACATTGAATTGACCAAAATAATATTCTCTCTAAAAATATTTTCTGAGATTGGACACTAAAGTGAATTGGTCTTGTATGGTGGAGACACGAAGCGGGATTTAGAGCCTCTATAACTGGGCTATGTACACGAGACGTAGACATATAATAGAGCTAAAATCAGCCTAAAAACTAGGCTAGTTAACATTGAATTGACCAAAATAATATTCTCTCTAAAAATATTTTCTGAGATTGGACACTAAAGTGAATTGGTCTTGTATGGTGGAGACACGAAGCGGGATTTAGAGCCTCTATATAACTGGGCTATGTACACGAGACGTAGACATATAATAGAGCTAAAATCAGCCTAAAAACTAGGCTAGTTAACATTGAATTGACCAAAATAATATTCTCTCGAAAAATATTTTCTGAGATTGGACACTAAAGTGAATTGGTCTTGTATGGTGGAGACACGAAGCGGGATTTAGAGCCTCTATAACTGGGCTATGTACACGAGACGTAGACATATAATAGAGCTAAAATCAGCCTAAAAACTAGGCTAGTTAACATTGAATTGACCAAAATAATATTATCTCGAAAAATATTTTCTGAGATTGGACACTAAAGTGAATTGGTCTTGTATGGTGGAGACACGAAGCGGGATTTAGAGCCTCTATAACTGGGCTATGTACACGAGACGTAGACATATAATAGAGCTAAAATCAGCCTAAAAACTAGGCTAGTTAACATTGAATTGACCAAAATAATATTATCTCGAAAAATATTTTCTGAGATTGGACACTAAAGTGAATTGGTCTTGTATGGTGGAGACACGAAGCGGGATTTAGAGCCTCTATAACTGGGCTATGTACACGAGACGTAGACATATAATAGAGCTAAAATCAGCCTAAAAACTAGGCTAGTTAACATTGAATTGACCAAAATAATATTATCTCGAAAAATATTTTCTGAGATTGGACACTAAAGTGAATTGGTCTTGTATGGTGGAGACACGAAGCGGGATTTAGAGCCTCTATAACTGGGCTATGTACACGAGACGTAGACATATAATAGAGCTAAAATCAGCCTTAAAAACTAGGCTAGTTAACATTGAATTGACCAAAATAATATTCTCTCGAAAAATATTTTCTGAGATTGGACACTAAAGTGAATTGGTCTTGTATGGTGGAGACACGCAGCGGGATTTAGAGCCTCTATAACTGGGCTATGTACACGAGACGTAGACATATAATAGAGCTAAAATCAGCCTTAAAAACTAGGCTAGTTAACATTGAATTGACCAAAATAATATTCTCTCGAAAAATATTTTCTGAGATTGGACACTAAAGTGAATTGGTCTTGTATGGTGGAGACACGAAAGCGGGATTTAGAGCCTCTATAACTGGGCTATGTACACGAGACGTAGACATATAATAGAGCTAAAATCAGCCTAAAAACTAGGCTAGTTAACATTGAATTGACCAAAATAATATTCTCTCGAAAAATATTTTCTGAGATTGGACACTAAAGTGAATTGGTCTTGTATGGTGGAGACACGAAGCGGGATTTAGAGCCTCTATAACTGGGCTATCTACACGAGACGTAGACATATAATAGAGCTAAAATCAGCCTAAAAACTAGGATAGTTAACATTGAATTGACCAAAATAATATTCTCTCGAAAAATATTTTCTGAGATTGGACACTAAAGTGAATTGGTCTTGTATGGTGGAGACAAGAAACGGGATTTAGAGCCTCTATAACTGGGCTATGTACACGAGACGTAGACATATAATAGAGCTAAAATCAGCCTAAAAACTAGGCTAGTTAACATTGAATTGACCAAAATAATATTCTCTCGAAAAATATTTTCTGAGATTGGACACTAAAGTGAATTGGTCTTGTATGGTGGAGACACGAAGCGGGATTTAGAGCCTCTATAACTGGGCTATGTACACGAGACGTAGACATATAATAGAGCTAAAATCAGCCTAAAAACTAGGCTAGTTAACATTGAATTGACCAAAATAATATTCTCTCGAAAAATATTTTCTGAGATTGGACACTAAAGTGAATTGGTCTTGTATGGTGGAGACACGAAGCGGGATTTAGAGCCTCTATAACTGGGCTATGTACACGAGACGTAGACATATAATAGAGCTAAAATCAGCCTAAAAACTAGGCTAGTTAACATTGAATTGACCAAAATAATATTCTCTCGAAAAATATTTTCTGAGATTGGACACTAAAGTGAATTGGTCTTGTATGGTGGAGACACGAAGCGGGATTTAGAGCCTCTATAACTGGGCTATGTACACGAGACGTAGACATATAATAGAGCTAAAATCAGCCTAAAAACTAGGCTAGTTAACATTGAATTGACCAAAATAATATTCTCTCGAAAAATATATTCTGAGATTGGACACTAAAGTGAATTGGTCTTGTATGGTGGAGACACGAAGCGGGATTTAGAGCCTCTATAACTGGGCTATGTACACGAGACGTAGACATATAATAGAGCTAAAATCAGCCTAAAAACTAGGCTAGTTAACATTGAATTGACCAAAATAATATTCTCTCGACAAATATTTTCTGAGATTGGACACTAAAGTGAATTGGTCTTGTATGGTGGAGACACGAAGCGGGATTTAGAGCCTCTATAACTGGGCTATGTACACGAGACGTAGACATATAATAGAGCTAAAATCAGCCTAAAAACTAGGCTAGTTAACATTGAATTGACCAAAATAATATTCTCTCGAAAAATATTTTCTGAGATTGGACACTAAAGTGAATTGGTCTTGTATGGTGGAGACACGAAGCGGGATTTAGAGCCTCTATAACTGGGCTATGTACACGAGACGTAGACATATAATAGAGCTAAAATCAGCCTAAAAACTAGGCTAGTTAACATTGAATTGACCAATATATTATTCTCTCGAAAAATATTTTCTGAGATTGGACACTAAAGTGAATTGGTCTTGTATGGTGGAGACACGAAGCGGGATTTAGAGCCTCTATAACTGGGCTATGTACACGAGACGTAGACATATAATAGAGCTAAAATCAGCCTAAAAACTAGGCTAGTTAACATTGAATTGACCAATATAATATTCTCTCGAAAATATTTTCTGAGATTGGACACTAAAGTGAATTGGTCTTGTATGGTGGAGACACGAAGCGGGATTTAGAGCCTCTATAACTGGGCTATGTACACGAGACGTAGACATATAATAGAGCTAAAATCAGCCTAAAAACTAGGCTAGTTAACATTGAATTGACCAAAATAATATTCTCTCGAAAAATATTTTCTGAGATTGGACACTAAAGTGAATTGGTCTTGTATGGTGGAGACACGAAGCGGGATTTAGAGCCTCTATATTCTCTCGAAATATTTTCTGAGATTGGACACTAAAGTGAATTGGTCTTGTATGGTGGAGACACGAAGCGGATTTAGAGCCTCTAT
>JBAKBP010027820.1:0-29519 GCA_037953745.1 Lithodes maja | reverse complement strand
ATGTAAAACCTTATATTTTCTTTCTCCCACAGATATCCCCAACCCACAAAAATCAGGCTCCAGTTGTAATGCTCCAGGGGGCAGTGCACCCCAACCCGGACCTAGTGGTACTACACTAGGAAGTCAAAAGAGAAAGAGAATAACCCCACCTACACCTAGTGAGTATTCTTGAATATATATCAATAGGAGGAAATATATCTATATACACACGTGTATGTATATGCGCATAGTATAGTGAAATTATCAACTATGCTGTCTTCTTACAAGCGGACAATAAATATAATTACATTAAATGAACGCTTCACAAAAATAAATGTTTTTAGTGAGTATTCTTGAATATACTGTATATCAATAGGAGGAAAATATATCTATATACACACGTGTATGTATATGTGCATAGTATAGTGCAATTATCAACTATGCTGTCCTCTTACAAGCGGACAATAAATATATATACCTTAAATGAACACTTCACAAAAATAAATGTGATTAACTGTAATTGTGATGTAAAGCCTTATATGTTCTTTCTCTTGCAGATATCTCCAATTCACCACAACCAGGGTCCAGCTGTAATGCACCAGGACCCAGTGCACCCCAGCCCGGACCTAGTGGTACTACACAGAATCAACAACAACACCAGCACAGAGGGAAAGAAGGAAGGGGGATCGGCAACGCTTCATCTAAACCAGACGGGGGTAATTCACCACAACCGGGTCCCAGTGGTGTTAAGCCCCCCCGCCGTCATCTCCCCTGTTCTTCCTCAGACTCTGGCTCTGACTCGGAAGGAGAAACCTCCCCACATGTCCGGGAAATAGTAGACTACTTTGACAATGCCATGATTCAAATTGATCTTTCCGTGCCCCCGTGTGATGCAGATGATATACATCTTTTTTTTGCAAACAACAGGGGACACATGGCTTCGATCATAGAGTCAGTATTCAATCGTTACCCCAAAGCTAAACCCCCTGCTCTAAAATCATACGTGGACATGACCCTTCGCTTAATTGCACAAAATCCCGATAGCGATGATCCTACCTACAAAGACAAATTTATACGTAGTGAAATACAGATCATTAGTTTTGACGAAATTGAAAATTATATCGACTACTTGATTGAATATTTTACCACACGTTTCGAACATGAAATGTTAGAGGAAGAGGGTAGTGGCTTTGTGCTAGATGAAATAGTGAATGTTAGGTTTTTCTTCGGCTTAGTACAGCTGAATTCCAGACTCGGGGAGTATGTACCCTACCCCAAGGGTATTCCAGGAAAAAGCCAGATCATTAATCCGTCGGGCCCCACAGATTGCGTTCTCCAGGTTATTTCAGCGTACCAGTACCTAAAAACTAACGTGGACAACCCCATCAGAGGACAATGGGAAAATATTTGCCGTCAATATGTGAATATGGGTAACATTGAAGGCACCGTAGCCTGGGAGGAGCTTCGACAACTTGAGACCCTCAATAATATCTGCATTCGTATTTACAGTCTCGAAAAAGTGGCAGCTAAGAGAGGTGAAATTGTCCTAGTGCAAAAGTGAGCCAAAGACAAGGAAGTTGTTCACTGTTTGCTGTTGGGGAATAGACATTTAGCATTCATTAAAGACTTTAACAAGTACATGAACCTGTTCACACATTCACGGCTACCTAAGAAGTTTTGCAATATATGTCTGCACCCGTGCAACAATGAAAGAGAGTTGGGAGAACACAGAGAAACATATCCAGTAAGTCTCACCAAGCTAAAATTCCCCCCACCCGGGGCTACATTATAATTCATGAATCCGGGTAAGGCATATGAACCGTCTTACATCGCCTTTTATGACTTTGAAAGCATGCTAGTAAAGCCCCCTATAGATGCAACCAAGTGCGTTCAACGACAACATTTCGCCATAGCCTATGCTTATATAATTGTAAATAGGGCAGGGGAGACAGTTGAATGTGGATCGTACTGTGGAAATAATGCTGTGAACCACTTTATCGAGACGATGAAACAATCATGGAGAAAGTGGAAATTTTGTAATGGGTATCACAAGATAAAAATGAGTGAGCAAGATCTATTACACCATAAGAATCAAAGTCACTGCGAACTTTGTCAACAAGCATTTCCAAAGGGTAAAGGAAATGGAAGTAAACACCATGATCACAAGAAACCGGGCATGAACTACATAGGTGCATATTGCCGTAAGTGTAATCTTTTAATGAAAAACCAAAAGCTCCAACTCACCCTCATCGCTCATAATGCAAACTATGACCTGTCACTCATATTACATGAACTAACAACCCCCGTGAAAAAAATAAAAATAATTCCCAAGCATTCTGCTCAAAAATACCATGAAGTTATTATTGACGATCTCAGATTTTTTGATAGTTATGCGTTCATGTCGGGTTCGCTCGCTGATTTAGCCCAGCAATTTATAAACAGTGAGAATGAGCCTAGATACGTGCTTAGCATGCTGAAGGATGTGCCCCCCCGTGCTTTACCCTTACTAATCAAAGGTAAACAAGTGATGTGCTATGATTACCTGGACTCGCAGCAGCGTCTTTCTGAAACTCAACTCCCCCCTCGTGAAGCATTTTTTAACCGTCTCCACCAGACTGAACTTCCACCGAGTGACTATGAGCATGCTCAGACTGTTTGGAAAGAGTCTGGATGCAAAACCCTCAAGGATTATCTAGTCCTCTATGTCAGAGTAGACGTGGGAATCTTGTGTGACGTCTTCCTCGAGTGGCGTGGCATCCTAAAAAAAACAGTGGCGATTAGACCCCGTGAACTACGTCTCCCTCCCCGGGTTCGCCTATGACTCTTTTTTGTTGACAACACAGAAGGAATTGGAAGTACTCAGCAACCCTGAAATTTACCAACGCATTCAGAATAATGTACGTGGGGGGTTCACAAGTGTTGTGCGTCGTTACGTGCGAGCCAACAACATTTACACAAACCCCGAGTTCAATCCCAACAGTGATAAGAGTACATTCCTCGCGTACGTAGATTTTAATAGTCTGTACCCGACCGTAATGGAAGAGAAACTGCCTTGTGGGGAAATGCGAGAACTCAATGAAACTGAACTTGAGACATTCCTAAATGTCGACTTAAGCCGGCATGTAACCGACGGTGATGACGGGTACCTCATTCTGTGCGACACTGAGGCCATCTCACGAGAAGTCATCGAGAAGACAGACGATCTCCCATTGATCATCCGGCAGCAAAATATAACAAACCGAGATGTATCACAAACCACCCGGGGCTTGTACGCGGAAGAAAACCGTGCAGCACCTAGCAAGAACGTGAAACTAATAGGGACACACGCGGCTCAAGAAAATATGCTCTTCGCATTACCGCTTTTGAAACTACTGATCCAACTCGGGCTTGTTGTCAAAAGGGTTCGTACAGTGTATACGTTCAAACAGGAACCTTTTCTCGCTGATTTTATCAGAGGAAATATAGAAGCCAGAAAAAACGCTACGTGTCCTATCAAGAAGAACGCGATAAAGTGTATTTCCAATAGCATTTTTGGACGCTGTCTAATGAACGTGGCAAAGTATGATGAAGATGTTGAAATAGTAGGTGACCGCGATCGTTTCATGAAATTGGTGCGGAGCCCATATTTTAAACGCGTTATGCCTCTTAACCCGGAGCGGGTAGTGGTGGTTCGGAATAAAAAATCCACCATGGTGAATCATCCAAACTACATTGGGTACTATATCCTCGAGCTGTCCAAAGTACGTCTCTATGATTTTTTTTACAATGAAATGAAGGCTAACTACGGTGACAGAGTGAAACTAGTGTACTGCGATACAGATTCTTTAATAATGGTCATTGAAACACCCGACCTATTTGCCGAGTATGCCAAAGAACCACTAAAAAGCTACATGGATACAAGTAACTTTTCCCCCTCTCACCCTCTTTACAGCACAGTCAACAAGGGTAAACTCGGCCTCCTCAAGTCAGAAGTTGGGGAACGGGTCATTTCCGAGTTTGTAGGTGTGCGACCCAAGTGCTACTCTATCCTTTTGACAGACGGCGACCGGTTGAGTTCGGCTAAGGGTGTCCCCAAGTCCATTAAGAGAAAGATAACGCACCAACGGTACAAGGACGCCCTATTCGAGAAGAGACCATTCACTTTTGACTATCATGGATTCACAGTGCGGGGTTCTAGAATGAGCACTGTGAAATATCCCAAAAGGGGTATATCTATCGTAGAGGACAAAAGATACTACATAAATGCCTTGGAGTCACGGTCTTACGGTCACCCCGATAACCTAAATCAAGCCGCGGGGCCAGTTCAAGACATATTGCGGGGGGGGAATCAGAGTCAAGACATATTGCGAGAGGAGAATCAGAGTCAAGATAACGGTAATGAAAGAGAAAGGGAGGCTGTAGGTGTGAGACTGGTCGAGGTAATGGGTAGGCAAGTTGATGGTGAATTGGAGGAAAAAACATATGAACTGTGGGCTGAGCGAGATGTTCTAGTAGAGCGCTACTTCCCTCCTCAACGTGTTAATGAATGGGGAGGGGGGGGAGTGTGAGGAGGAAGAGGATGAAAGGATAGTAGCAGCCGTCGCTCGGGAAGAAGAGTATCAAATGTTAGCAACAGAAGCGGCTCAACTGGAATATTTCCAGGATGATAGTGATAATGAGACGTTAGCCGCGCTAGCTTTCTTGGCAGGTAGCTCATAGGTCATGAGGTCTGAATGCGGTGGTTGACGGGTTAGGGTACCACCAACATGAATGACAAAGGTGGAATACCCACAGTGATATACAGTATGCTGTTTTGTAAATATATGTATGCATGTAGCCTATGTAAATAATAAATTAAGAAAATAAATCATGATTAATATTAAGTTAGTGTCACCAAAATTAAAATATATATTGGTATCAAATGGTGATATTGTATATACTGTATAAACAATGCATAATAAATATTGAATTAGTGTCTCCACACATGTTTTTATACACTTCCTTTATGTATAAGTAATATAAGTGCATTGATAATGAAACACAGAGCCCATTTTAATTGTTTATTTAATTTTATGTTAAATAACAGAGTTACAAATATATCTTCACTAGAAAGTATGGTACTTAAGAATATTAAAATGCTAACTAGACAATGTACAGAAATACATTAAGGAAATTCTCCCATAAAGTTAAGAAGTTTCATTCACGACCCATGGTGCTATTGTAAAGTTGCAATAGGTCGGGTGACGGTATAGTCACGGCATCCTCAGCAGCGAGCGAGTGACTATAGTGAACCGGGGGGGCGGGCGGGGCGGGCGGGCGGGTGGGCCGGGCGGGCGGGCGGGCGGGCGGCGGGCGGGCGGGCGGGCCGGGCGGGCGGGCGGGGCGGGCGGGCGGGGCGGGCGGGCGGGCGGGCGGGCGGGCGGTGGGTGGGTGGGGGCGGGCGGGCGGGCGGGCGGGGTGGTTCACGATCTAGAGTGGAGAAAATTAGGGTTAGAGAGAACGGTAATACGGTAGAATAATTACCCCTCAATTCATATACCTTAAGAGCGAGATTTAATGAATATAAGCAGGAGAGAGATACTAGAGTCTTCTGTGTACTTACGGGCATGTGTTGAAGGTCTGTTGACAGGTGGGCATGCTAAACTTGTTATATGCAAAACGCAAGACACGCTCATCATTCCCAGAGTAGTCGGTCTTGGAGAACTCGTTGCGTATCTTCCCTAACGTTTCTCCGGGGCCCGCATGGGTGATGTGATAAGTAAAATACATGGCATAGGCCCCGCACACGTCGCTACGGGTTCCCTGGAGTCTAAATGCATTTTTAAATATGGGGACCCCGGGTCTCTCGAGTCGTTTAAAATAATCAGAATATACTCGAGGGTCTAGGCTGTAGCTATCCAGACATACTATTCTATGAGCATCGCGGTAGATACAGAGCCAGTGTCCCATATTTTTTTTAGACCAACTCGGCAGAGTGTTGATTATACACACAGCGGGTTTCCCCGCGTGTCCTCTCAGTAATGTCTCGACCTCGTCCGCTAATAGTACCCCCAGAAACACCGCCTCCTTTCCTAGACTCCCCCTTACCCCCCTTTCAATTTCAAAGTTGTTCATCCCTATCCCATCAGGCCCGCACGTCACACTGCAGTCTTCTGTCAGCGTTTATAGTTAATATACCAACCGTCTCACCGAATAATAAAACTAGGCAATTACTATCCTGGCCTTTGCTCATATTTAGGTTGAGTCGAAGTCCCCCATTCATTTCCACGGGCATATTATCATTCAGGTTTTCAGCTCTCAAATCAAAGCAGCAAACCGTGGCCCCATTGGCAAAAGCCTCTTTAGTAATTGAATGCTCTCGGTGGAGACCCAGAGCATCCAGCGTACGGTAATACAGCTCGGAACAGGCGTGGGGGAAACCGCTGGACACGTTATAGACCACGCGACCGTTAGCCATCACGCTAGCCCTACTTAAGTTCCCGTGTGTCAGATACAGGGGGTTAAGCGTATAATCGCCCGCTTGGGCAGACATGCCCATCATGACCATCGTTAGCTTTTCAAGGATGACATTACCCCATGGCTGGTCATAAGTGGCGGAGGTCTGATCCTTGGCCAGCACGTAGGTTTTAAAGAGAGTTTTGGTGAATGTGGATTTTATAACAGACCCGCCGCTCAATGAGGAGTTTAGAGCGTGTAAGGCGTTGGGGTAGGGGAATAACCTCGTATAAAGCAATTTGGTAGAATCTACGTGGAGTCGTGCCTTATCTCCATTACTAGGTACGTTCATTAGCCAATCGTTACTCGCCAGTTCGAGGCGGAGTCGTACGGGAATGCCGTCGGGTAGATAACTGTCTAGCGAACTAATGTCGAGGAATAAAGGAGCGCATAGCTCCAGACCGTGGGTCTTGAGTTGTTTAGAGAAGTCCTTTCGAGCGGGGGTAAAGTAACTGTCCTCTATCTTCCGGGTGAAACCATCGGGGGGACACGCGAAATTAGCCAAGGACCCAATTGTGTTAATTTTGCCGGGTGTCAAGGTGGTGAGGGCTTTAACGTAGGAGCTGTAACCGTAGAGAACATTGGTTTCGACGGGCACGTCGCCGAGAAAACACTGCACGGATTTGAAAAGACTGTGGGCCGTGTTATTCGAGAGCTCAATGTTCACGTCGTCCCCGAGGGGGGTCGCATTATCCTCTTGGGTTAGCCGCAGAGTGGTGTGTATGACCAATTGACCCAAGTCAATAAAGCTCCCCGGAGTCCCAGGGATGAGGAAATCAACGTATCGGTCAGTTAACTTCATGTTGAAACCTAGATTGCTAGGCAACACGTCGGCATCTTGCCGGGAGGCTATGGTGGCTTCCAAAAGTCGGGTCTTGTTGGGACGGGGAAATTATTCACTGACGCCAGCAGCGTATTGACCTACGGGGGCCTGCTGACCCACAGCTCCCTCCACGGTCGCGATGCTCGCCATCTCGACGCTAGCCCGATACTGATTTACAGCGAGGAAAATATGTCTTTCTTATAGTACCCCTTCATTGTCTTCTTTTTAATTTTCCTTTTAACCTTTACCCTCTTCCTATTTCTACCACCTCCCCTCGCCGCCTTTACGGCAGCGTTCTTCAGAGCGTTCAGACCGTGTCTGAACCTAACTGCCTTAGGTTATTACCCTGAGAGATATCCTCCATGACATTGTTTCCAAACTCGCGTGCGGAAGGAGCTATGACATTTCGTACTAGAAACGGGAAGGCTCTTTTAGCGAGACCCGCTAATGTAGAGAACAGACCCCCGCCCCGACGGTAGCTGGGCTCGTAGGCGAGGGTGGTAATATCGTTGACGCCACCCCCGTGAGATACTCTCTCCCCACGAGCGAAAAGAGAGCGATACTCCCCCACGGAGGGGGGGATGAATGTAACTCGCATGCTGTTAGGGAAAAGACTGTTGACACGAGGCTAGACGAGCTATTAATATAGTCTGACAGCGCGAATGTGAAGTAAGCACGTCACATGCTGACCCTCTTCAAAATACATGGGGCGACCCTTCTGGTCTGTGATTTTAATGGAAATGGTATCTATAGTTTTAGGTTTGAGTGGTTTATAGACGATAGGATGCACACCTTTCGATTGCCCGTCGGAGAGGGAAAAGGCGTCGAGAATATTTACATTTACCCCGGCGAATCTCGAAGGGTTGACCAGGTCACTGTATATGAGCACGCACTGAGCATCGCCGTTCCTTAAGACAGGAAACGGGCTAGTATGATATAGAAATGCGTCGTCTCCTTCGCTGAGAGCATCTCGGGGGGAGGTAAACACGTCATAGGCTTCTAAGGGGTTTAAGCCGAGAAGTCGGGCTACCCGCTCTTCGAGCTGTATCTTCACGTATGAGATGATCGGATGGGGGTCGCGGAAGCAGCGTACCGTAACGTGTTGGCTCAGGTTCATACGACCGAGGGAGAGTATTTGAGATGGGTTGGCTAGGCGGTCAAAGGCGCTAGTGTTAGGAAGCCCGGGGTAGGCTTCATCGTGGGGATGTCCGACGTAGGTTCTGTCGCGGTTAAGGAGACCCCTTAGTATAGCCCCTATTTTATTATTAACCCGGTCGATAAGGTATTCAATGTCCGGACTCAAGATATTTTCCCAAATAGTCACAAGCACCTTACGCTTTTCAATAGCGCCTGAAGAAGTAAGCTGCCCGTACTCTATATGTATGGCGCATTCTGCTTCGTCTCTCTTAATAGTATAGTAACGTTGAGGGAGTATCACATTTAACAGGCCAACTTCATATTCCACGTCCCTGTGTAACGTTAAGGTTTGTAAGTTGTTGGTAAAACTACTGCTACTATTGGGGTATATGACACTGTCTGCAGCACTTGTAATGTAGATATGGTGTGACTCCATCTTGGAACAGCAAGGGACTAATGCGAAGTTGGCTCGTTTCTTATATTTATAGCTACCTACAAGGACGGGAGAGTAATACACGATAGGTAATGCTTAGGTATTTATTTACAGAGAGAGAGAGAGAGAGTCATTAAAGGAGATTATACACGCATTATTAGGAATTGAGAGGGTCTTGCGTCACAACATCGTAGTCTTCATCCACATCGCTGTTCCTTAGCTTCTTCTCACTCGCCTCCCTGGGGTTGGTGTTGATCGATTTGCCCTCCTCCTCCTCCAGGTGTGGGCGTTTTTGACCCGGGGTGAACCCTGCATTGTCATTCACAGTGGTTAACCCCATCCACCACTTGTCCAAGATGACACAGGATATATTGCGGGTCCTAAGATTCCCGGCTGCATGGTTTAGGATAGGCAGGTAATCCTGTGCCCATACGTGAGAGGGGAGGCCCGCAGCACCGCATTTGAAGGGGAATACAATACGTGTCATCTCATGTTGAATAGCCCAATCAACGAGTTTAGTAACACAGACATTAAACATTTTAACACGATCCTGGTGGTGGTCCTGCTTTAACCCTTGAATGAATTGGACGTCGCGAGAACTGAGTAGGTACTTCTGGTTAATCTCATTCAGCTCCAGCATCTTACCGGGGGCGTATTGAGCTAGAAGACAAGCAACATGGGGAAGACTAGGATCAGGGGACTCACGAATTATAACACTCCCAGGCACACCCCTGTCTTTCCAGCAGCATCGGTTTAGCCGATAAATAGACACTCTTTCAGCGTATAGGTTACTATATGGATACGTTTGGTGTAGAAGCGCAGTGAAGCCGGAGGTCTCCCGACAGGCCGTGCAGCTGTGAACACCGGCAATGATGGTTTTATCATTACGATAGCGGGAGTCACCGGGAACCCCTTCCTCGTAGCTGAGCGAGTAAGCATCACTTTCTCCACAGGCCTCCCCTTCATCCAAGAAAGAGTAGAGGGAAGGACACTCCTCCTTCTCGCGTTCGGGCTGGGCAACGTCCTGAGCCCCACCGCCAGTCACAATCGATGAAGCCATTACCACTCTCCCCCAACGTGAGGGGGTGTCCACTACGTCCATTTCTCGAGGTGTTGATTAGTCATCTAGGAAGCTATTGCGGTGGATGGAGGTCTTGTCGTCTGGAACTGCCGTAGTTTGGCTCACAGTTGGGGTAAGAGAGTATGACGGGTCTGGGCTGTCTCGGCCGATTTTTATACCACCACGAGCGGTTGCCAGCTATTAGTTTAATAGGCAACCCACGGGAAGTGTGGCTCACGATGGTTCAATAGGATACCCACCCGTGGGTTGTCAGTGCGGGTATTTTAGACGAGAGTAGACTATTTATACCTCCACCGTATTGCTTTTTGATCTGAGTGTTTACAATATGAGAGGGATGAAGACCCGTTGCTCTAATAATTAGATCTACGTCATCACGCTGGGCTTTGGACGGTGTAGCCCCCTTAACCGAGAGTAGTCCCACGATGTCTAGAACGTTGTTGTTGCTAGCTGAGTCCAGTAGCCATCCATCCTTGTCCCATCTAATTAAGGGGTTGTTTTTAACTCGCTCCAGAAGCCCTAAAGCGTATGGTATCTCATTATATTTTACGTGGGCGGGCAGAAGATGTGCTAGACTGGGATTTTTGGAAGCATTCCCCATTACAGAAGTGGCTTTCATTAGCACGGGTGGTGGGAGTTTGGTTTTGCGCATAGCCCTCATTGATTTCTTGTTATAATGTGAACACGGTGTTGATTTCTTTCTCTTTTTCCTCGGGGGGGTCTTAGGAGCGGGCTGTGGGGGGAGGCGGGAGGACGAGCTTGCTGGAACGTGTTGTCCGGGGGAGGGGGAGGGGGAGGGCGGTGTAGGTGAACCCTCGATGCTTGTTAAAACACGCTTGGCTGTGGATTCGGGGAGGAGATAATAGCTACGCATTATGAAAACAGTTTTGAAAGTAGACCGGCAACTGCAGGGAGAAGGGCGGCTAATATATTACCTCCAGCCTTACTAGTTAGAATTAATCTCTTTTTGGCCAGAGATGTTTTCTTCCGGGCAACGGCTCGTATATCCTCACGATGGTGTTGTAGCTTTCTTATAATTTTACTATTCAGGGTGAGATGTTTCTTTAGAAAGTTGGAGAATATCTCAGAAATACAATTTAAATGCTCGCGTCCTAGTTGTTTAATGAGGTTCTTCCTTTCCTTGGGGTTAAGTTTTTTAAGTAGCCGTACAAACTTTTTATGTACACCGAGTAGGGGAAGCTTACTGTTCATCTTTGCACGAGGTCAGAGACATTAATCCAGCCGTCAAAGGAGGTAGGATATCCAACCCAATGTACAAAATATTGTTTTTCCCCTTTGCTTTTGCGGGTTCTCAGGATATTAATATCGAATGACTCGGGCAAGGAACTTGCCACCAGTTCTGACCCGTAGAAGATGCCCTCTATGGGCTCGCCGGATAGGTCTTCCAGGAGATAGGTTTTTGGTTGATGTTGGTGTTTTATTTCTCGAATTTGGAATAGCTCGTGGGTGTTCTGCTGGGTGTATCCCTTATGGAAAGCGGATGAACGAGTGCTATCCACGAGACGTACAATCTCTCCAACAGCTAGCTCGGTACTAATGCGTCTGAGGGGTTTCTGGGTTTTTTTATACATTAGATGGAATTGCCGTGCAGTGTCGGATGGTCGAGTTAAATTATGTACGATTGTGGGGGTTTGTCCCTTTTTTAGTCCAGAGTGGGGGGAATTATTGTAGGCACTGACCATGTCCTGGAGGTGGTTAATATATCGGGGGGAATTCCGCAGTGTAATAAAGCGGTACATGCGGGATTTCAATGTGCGAATGGCTCGTTCGGCGATGGAAGCTTTAATCTCACTAGAATGAACGCTATATAGCTTAATCTTGCGGGATGTTAGATATTCCTTCACTTTTTTATTATAAAACTCGGTGCCTAGATCAGTGTTCAATCTTCTCACACCCCTGGATTCATCTGTTTCCATAACCCTCTTAACAGCCATTAGCATGGAAGTCGCATCTTTCCTGTGACAGGGTACTACCTGCATGAAACGGGAAAAGACGTCCACGCATACTAACAGGTATGATATATTGTCGTTGTCTTTCTTTAAATGACGCACGTCGGCTAAGTCGGCAGCCTTGATGATCTTGGGCTTGGGGGAGAGAACTTTCTGGCGGGGGAATTTCTTTGGCTGTAGCTTATGTAGAGTGTAGGTTTTGCTAGTCCTGAGAAATCCTGTCACATCTTGCAGTTTTATGGAAGGATCAATGTCTCGAGCCTTATCCCATAGTTTCTTTTGAGAAGACAGTCCGTATGGCTGGTCGTGACGACGGTAGAGAACATTTAATAGCTCTCGATGCTTAGAACTCACCATTGGAATACACGTTCACAGGGTGGTTCACCCACTATATTTGTGCGGAATTGCAGGGCTTCGGGGGTATTTATACCTAAGTCAACGAGGAGATAGCCAAAGGGTTTAGAGAAAACGGCAGATTTGTATATTTCAACAAAATCGCTGGCTCGGTCTTTGCCGAATATTTGCTTTCCAAGTAGTTGTATTTGCAATAAGTCACGTTGTCTCAGTAATAGGAAGTGAGAACAGTTGAGACTAATATTCTTCGCATGTTTACCGCCCATGTATAGGTTTTGGGTTATGAAGATGCATGAAATGTTATTATGCCGACCGCGGGTAAAAGCGTCAACGACTACTTTATTCTTTACAGCTTCGATAAATAGATCGTCAAGGATGAATAAGGTTCCTCTTTGATCGTAAATATCCTCATCGCTTATAGGGTTCACTATTTCTGGAGATACGGTTACCTTAGGTCCTATTTCTTTATCATGCTGTAGGGGGTGCGAGAGAAGACCGCATATAACAATCTTTTTAAATTTATTATGATGCTTGGATATAAGTTTCTTGACGAGTTCTGATTTGCCGGAATTGCTGTATCCCGCTACTATTATGCGAGCGGGGTGTTTGAATATGTCGAGAGCATCGGAGGTAAATGCTTCCGCCATGTTGGTTTCTATTTAACTAATACCTTTACGAGGTTTGAATGCATATATATATGTTTTAGGGTTCACACGGGGTGGGCTGCATGACTATATATAACAGGTAGTCACATGTTCTCGCCTAGGCAAGGTTAGGTTAGGTGGTTGGAAAAAATATGATGAAAGAGAGAGAGAGAGAAACTACTGAGGGGTCGCTGTCAGACCGATATAGATAGCGATATAGATATAGATAGTCGATTGATTTATGGGAGCAGCTGACCCAAAAGTATTTTTGGTACAGAGATGGGTGAAATCAGGTGGCTTGGTATCTTGAAATCTGAACTCTAAGAATAGCGTGGAAAAAATATGATGAAAGAAAGGGTCGCTGTCAGACCTATATAGATAGAGATAGAGATATAGATAGTAGACTGATTTATGGGAGCAGGTGACCCAAAAGTATTTTTGGTACGGAGATGGGTGAAATCAGGTGGCTTGGTATCTTGAAATCTGAACTCTAAGAATAGCGTGGAAAAATATGATGAAAGAGAGAGAAAGGGTTAGGCTAGGTTAGGCTAGGCTAGGTTAGGTTAGGTTAGATTAGGCTAGGCTAGGCTAGGTTAGGTTAGGCTAGGTTAGGGAGAGAGAGAGAAAGAGTTAGGCTAGGTTAGACTAGGCTAGGTTTATCTTGACACTTGATCACGAATGAGGTCCAGAGGAGTAGGCGGGGCACCGTGTGTGTGTGTGTGTGTGTGTGTGTGTGTGTGTGTGTGTGTGTGTACAATGAGAGAGATAGAAAGATAGAGAGAGACGGTCATATTTAAAATAGTAAGGATGTATGAAAGTTGTGACAGTATTTGCCTTTTATAATTCCCACGAGGACTGATTTATCAGATGCCACTCCCACTCAGGTAGGTCACCTTTTCCACCACTACTGGACAACCGTCGCCATTTTTGGACACTTCTCAGGTTACCCCTAACTGGTCACTACCGGACAACCGTCGCCATTTTGGACCCATTTTTTTCTGGCAGGGGCTTTTTCAATAAAGTCTATGGATGTAAAAACGAAAATGGCAGGGTTTTTTTTCCTGGCAGGGGCTTTTTCAATAAAGTCTACGGATGTAAACACGGAAATGGCAGTGGCTTTTTCAATAAAGTCTACGGATGTAAAAACGAAAATGGCAGTGGGTTTTTTTTTCAATAAAGTCTACGGATGTAAAAACGGAAATGGCATTTTTACTCCTACTTATCTGATTTGTTTTCTGTCCAGCCCCTGTGTTTATAGTATTGAACCAGAGAGAGTCTGACGGCCAAGGCTTGAGCCGAGTCTATCGCGAAGGGACGCGGCAGGAAACGAGGCTGGGCACGCTCTCGCATCATCCTCTCCAACTCCACGCAGGATAGTGTCTCGTTCTGATAGCTCTCATTAGAAGGAGCCTTGTGAGAAAAGGTACCAAGCTTTTTGGCTTCCTTTTCGTCGGGAAAAAGAGCTCTGTGTATCTCATTATCTGATCTGTAATTCATTCTTCTTTTTCCGGAATCTGTATTTCCATGTTTTGGTTCACGGTGAGATTTGGTCAACCGCAGCCCAAAGACAAAAAAAAATGGCTTCGACGTACACGCCTCTCGATCACCAAAACTCCATCAGGTATGCCCGCGAGAAAGTTCGCCAGGAAGCCATCTATCGTTTGAAAATGCAAGAACCGCTAACGTACGCTTTCGTACAGATCGAGAATCTGGGCGTGGAAGGATGGCGTAGTAATCTGAACATTCGAGTGGAGCAGGGACAAACGTTGCACCCCTATCGCAAGATCACCTACGATACTTCAAATTTGAACTGTGAACACTTTTCGTGCATACCCTTTGACATTGTCGCTCGACCTAGCACCGTAGACGACGATAGACCAGGAGAGGGTCCTTCGGCCTGCAATTTCGCCGAGGGTGCATCCGTGTCTTTTCCCGTCAATGACCGGCACGGCAATACCGTCAGGAGATTCACCGCTTGCGGACCCGGGTGTTACCTCTTCGCTAAGATGCGAAACACGCACACTGGTCAACCGGAGGCTTCAGGAGCGCTGATGGTGGGGGATTCGGATGAGACCACAGGCGAGAAGTTCTGCCAATATGTTAACCAGTCCTTGGTCCTGTGGGCGGCTGTGCCAACCACCCGACGACAGGCGAACGAACAAATCAACGAAGGATACAATAGCTCCCACGTCCCGGGCTTTGGATTCGTCGTCGATGATGACACGTACAGTAAAGTGGAACTGACCGCCAACTATTGCCGGTTCTTCAAGAGGTACTTTGACGAAGCGAAGGGAGAGTGTTTCAGAACGTGTTACATGAAATTCGTAAACTTTTTCTTTGGTACTTATTTCACAAACCTCACTTACGAAATGACTAATCCTAAGACCTCTGTACACCTGGACCCCTTCTCTTTGTCCTATGCGGCTGGCAGGGCGTTTTATGCGGCCGGGGCCCCTCCAAGTGAGGCGGGGGTAGACTTCATCAGCCAGAAGGTGCCTTGGGGGAGCGATATCAACAACAACGAAGACATGGATAACCATGATAATAGACAACGACGAGATTTCCGAATAGTTAACGTGGCTGAGACATTTTCAAAGACACCTTTCAATCGGTTATCCCATCAGGAAACCGATCAGGCAATGTCCCAAAGAATTAGTGAACATTACTTTGGCGGCATGTTGGACCAGTCTAAGACTTCGCAGGCCATAGTAGAATACATTAGGGTGCGAGAGAGGTTGGAGAATGACCCCAAAGGAAAATATCAAAACGAAATGGTAGAAAAGGACAGAGATGAGATGACCATGGAGTTGTGTAACGCTTTGTTGGAAGTGGCGTTGCAATTGGAACTATTGAGTGTAGAAGATGCCACGGGATGGCGAATCCTACTGAAAGAAACTCTTTCCAATTCCAAGTCGTACAGGGGTGACCCCAAAGCCTTCGAACAGTCCATTAGACTGGTTGGAATAATTTTGGCATTGAGAAAAGTTCTCTTTTCCAAAGAGGCATTGCAAAGGAGACGGCGACGAAAAGAAGACAAACACGACGAAAAAGAAGTAGAACAAGACAATTCTGCCCAGTCAGGTAAATTTGGACCAGAGCTTACGAGTGCACAGGCACTGCAATTTGCCGAGATACAGTTAAATGGGAACAGCGACCACCGAAGCAATGGGTTCGGCGGGGGTGATTCAGCTCATTCTCGACGCCACCCGCCCTTCTTCGACGTGATCGTAGGCATCAACCTAGACACCACTGCTTCGGAAGCAACCATTTGGTCAAGATTGGCCGTAAATTACGGGCTTCGACCACTTGGGACGGTGGCCAGGACGGCCAAAAAAATCACCGTCGACATAGTGAGACAGATAGTAGACATCTTCGAAGGTAGGATATTCAGGCATGGATACGACTGGTCCAAAAATGTTCCCCTCTTGATAGGAGCAGACGTGATCTTGCGGGGGGTCCTGAAGGGAGCGACCAGATTGAGCACGAGCTTCGTAGCCGACTTCACGCCCGCCTATATGGCTTACGCGGCCGACCCCGTATCTTCTTTAGGCACCAAGGTGGTCATGGACGTAGCTTCACACGTGGTCGGTTACGTCTTGGAGGAGGCGTTGATTAGGAGCGTGATAAGTGTGACGGTGCGATTTGCTCTACAGATATTCGTTAGGTTGGCCACTTTGGCGGCCGACATACTGTCGACCGCTGGTTTGGTGTTGATTGCAGTCACTCTCCTGGGCATCGGTCTCGATTTGGCTTTAGGCTAATACTGGTATGAGAATGTCATGACGCCGGATAGGTTGAAGGAGGCCGTTGACAATTTTGAAATTGCTTTTGCTGAAGCCGCTAATTCCCGAAAGGGTGCCACAGTTCCTGTGCCGGTCGAAGAGCTCCTCTCCATCGCGGTTGAGTTAGAGATACAGGGTCTAGAGAAGAGTGGTTCTGCCTCACAGAGGAGACGGGAGTGTTCTGATGACACACCCGTGACGACGACATTACAGTTCGTCAATAATATAGGTGCCGACAATGACTCAGATGCCGGCGGTGGGGCCGATGGCGTTTCTTTTTCACCCATGGGCCACGCTGCCCAACAGGGGAACCGAGGTGACCACAAAGCAGATCACTATACCAATACCTTCAATGAATTCCTAGAAACCTACTTTCACCTATCCCCCATTCAAGAGAAGAGTACCGCCCAGTCTTTACAGGAGGCAATATTCGAGTACCTGGGAGGGGTCACCATGAACTCTTTAGGACAACCTTTAACTATCAACGATGGCGAGAGCGATGATGAGGACGGGGGCTTCAACGCGGAGAATCGACGCATCATGTCCGAAACATCCCAGAGTATATAAAACTATGCCGACACGGTAACCTATAATGCGTCGCACATCGGTTACGTGGGTGAATCGTGGATAACGCGGGACGACACGGACAGTGACGCCGCGAAAGCAAAGTTTCAGAGAGCGAGCGTGAGTGCAGCAGGCGCGGGCCTGGCACTTGTAGGTGCAGTCGGTGTCCTGGCCACTCTGCGACACTCTGGCAATATCGCCTCTGCAAACGTGGCCCTGTCCGTAGCTATTTTATGATTGCTGATTTTCATTACTTTGGCCACAATATCTTTCGTGAATATAGATAGTTTGGGTAATGTGAATGCCGTTTCTTTAAATGGGGTAGAAAGGCTAATTTCGGGAAGTGCTATAAATTCCATCAAAAGGGCCGGAGTGCTTCAGTCTCTCACGCTCGCCGGTGCCAACGTCGGGGAGATTGAAAGATACCTCAATCCCTTCCTAGATCATTTAGATTCGCCCAATTGAAAAGTGTTTAGCGAACGAAAACTCTCACGAGATCAAGTGGCATCGACCGCCATCATGAGTAATTTGGTCGACGTGGAGCAGTTGGATACTTTTGCCCAGGATACCGCCAAGTTAATGACTACCAGGGACGGGCATCTTAAATTCACGAAAGAAGAGGTTATCAAAACCCTATCTCTGGATAAACTCTCCGATGGGGACTTTGCTAAGCTATGTGATGTTATGGCCGAAGAGAGTGTCATTTTCGGCCATAAGCAAATTTACGAGCAAGATAGTCAGATAGACCGCTTTGTCTCTTTCGAATGGAAGGAAACAGCTCGGGGAAGGGAGGAAGATGAAGAACAATTACAACAAGAAGAAGCAACAGAAGAAAATGTCCGAGAAGAAGCAACAGAAGAAAACGGCAGGGAAGAAAAAGAAAACGGCGGTCATCGTCAAGTCATACAGGAAGGAGGAGGAGAATGTGATACCAGTAGCCATGAAGCTGAAAACGCTTTCGATAAATATTGTAATGGGAAATATAAGAAATCCAAATATCTGTCAGTAGGTCACCCTTCATTAAAAGAGAAAGAGAATTGTCATGCTATACTTACAGTGTCTTTTTCGGTTGAGTCCTTGGCCGTGTGCTCAGGATACAAGGAATTGACATCTGTTCCCTCTACATGCCATTATGTTTTGAAAGGTTTAGAGATAGCACCTGAACTGAGGACATTCCCTGTTCGCCCATCCAAAAGAGACATGGACCATATCTGGTGTCAGTTGAAATGTGTGTTTTCGTCCCACACAAGATACTTGAAAGTGAGCGACTCCAGTTTCAGGTTCGCTAGGGATAGATTGGGCAGGAAGGATAACCGCTACCCCACGGAGTTCAAAGTCCTATTTGCCCTGGACGATTCCATCCATCCAAACTCTCCCTGGGGGTCGTGTCCTCTCCTACACGTAGGTAGCAATTTCAAAACACCGGGAACATCCACATCATACTATGAAGATAATGATGTCAGAGGAACCGGCGGAACCGGCAGCAACGATAAAGATACTATCAAAAACACCTGTTTCGTATTCTCCAAGAAAAATCCTACCCTAGAGATCCCATCCAAATTGTGTGAGGCTGCCGTTATAATACAAGGGGTGGTTAAAGAAGCACAGCGGTCCTCTTCTCAGATGGAGCCAACTCCTTTTCTTCATGTTCCTGGCTGTTACGTTTCTGCATGGCCTTTTCACATCCAAAATCCCGAGTGAGACATGTGGTCACAGCTTACATAGCAACTGTCCTTCCTCTGCTCAACAATATTAAAGAGACCCGTTGTTGTAATGGGAGTGAATATGTAATTGGTAAAAAATCTTCCCGTTTCACCGTCAGTGGCCCAGATGCCACAAGCAGGAAAATATCCATTTCACATGGAGATTGTGTAGCCTGCGAGGACACCCAGTGTCTTAATATTTCCACCAACTGTCCGAAACAGTACGGCGAGACCAAGCACCTCTCTCACTCCTTTGACAAACTGTATTCCCAAGTCTTGGTAGCGTATCAAAAGAACAATGGAGGAAGTCTGGAATATGGGGATTCCCAGAGAGAGACACCCTCTCAGTACGTTATGCAACCATGCCATAGAGCCGCTGTAGCGCACAACTATTTTTGTAAGGGAGTCGTGCCTTGTTACATGAGAACCCTTTACGATGAGGGCGGGGACGAAAAAGTAAAACATTTGGAGTTTAGTGACGTTGCTAACAATGACAACCATGAAAGAAGAGGAGAAAAAGATAAATTAGTCTTGTTCGGAAAAATTATAGATGTAATTGCTCCCGCTCCGACCAGGTACACTGTCTCGTCTGTGGCCGCCCCCCCTCCTCTTCCACACTTTCAGAGAAACGCTTCTACCTTCAATAGGCGCCCGGTTGATAAGTTGCGAACGCGAACTTTCTTCGAGCGTTCGAGGTCGGACACGTGCCAGAGCCTGTTTAATTCCAATGCCACTTTCCGAGACATACTTATCAGATCCTGCAACCTAGCTGCAGCTAATAGGTACTTGGAAAGGAACATTATCTGTCAACAAGACTGTCCACAGAGGCCTGTACGCACGGTCGAGTTGGACAATTATCTCGCTACATTGAATGACAGAAATGGCACATGGGCCAAGATATGTAGGGCTCAATATCTACTTGCTGGCTCCGCCAGATCCTTTTATTGTGAAATGGCTTCTTTCATGAAAAATAAATCAACCATCTTTCCGGACAAGAGAGACCAACAACTTCGAGAATCGGTAATCAAATTCGCCAACGAATGTAGAGCCTTTAAAGACTTGAAAAGGTGGAGCAAGTTCTTCAGCGACAGAGGAGAAACTGGGCGACAACAGATCCTCGACGCTTCCCTCGATAACACCTTCTATTCGGACCACACAAGAAACAATCTGAAAGATAGTTGCAACACTATCATGGGTGCATTGAAAGACCTCGACGAGAAAGACGAAGCTGCCTTTAGAACGCTGATTAATAAATCCATGGTCGTTTATTCACGAACGATCATTGTAGGATCCCGAGCACTCTGACAATGTCCGACTCGAGGAATATGGTTTTCGATGTGAGACAATACGTGTGCAGTTCCGCAGGCATGATCGGGGCACCTGTGCAGGACGAATACCTGGAGGCGTTCATCCCCGTTAAGGGCGCAGTCTCGGCCACATATGCTCCCGTAGATAGATTGCCTGAGGGGGCCTCAGACACTTGGAGAGTAAAGAATGCGGGCCTCGATAAAGATGAATGCCGCCCAAAGGCGTTCACTACCATCAAGGGCGAGGCTCACGCCGATACTGCCCATAGCTACAGATTGTCGGAGGGCACGCCTCACATCTGGAGGCTTAACTCCTTCAGACATATTATGTTCCAATAAGTCCGAGGAGGCGGGAGCCCCGGGATCATTGCCACTGCCTCGCACTACACTCACAACAACACTGCGGCCGTTAGAATTATCGGTGGAGGCTGAGGTTGCCACCAACGGTTTAATCGTAAGCTAACTTATCGGACTTACTCTCATATGACGCAAAATCGCGTCATAAACTTATTGGAGAGGCATGAAGATAAGTCCATATGACGCGATCGCGTCATATGAGTTTTTGGTTATAAGTTCCATATGACGCGATCGGGTCATATATGTCTGGGGGAGTTAAGCAGTCGGGGGCCAATGCGCGCAACTGTAGCAAGTCCGTCCGTGATAAGAATAATCATAAAAAAGTAAGTTCTCCTTCTTATTATAACAAGTCCGTCCATGATAAGAATAATCATAAAAAAGTAAGTTCTCCTTCTTTTAATATACACAGGGTGTATGTGATCCCTCAGCGTAGATAGGTACGATGGTGTTGACAGTTCAAGGCCTTCCTACCATTCCTCCTGCTGACACGACGACAACAACAACAACCACAACAACCACAACAACGGTAACGACGACATTAACCCCTTCATTACCAACGACGCCACCCAATCTGGAGGACCACTCGACCAGAATAGAGAGGGAATTGAATGAAGATGAAAGATTACAGTTGCATTTGAGTAAGCTATTGTACTATACCCACATGGTTAACGGTCTCAATATTTTTCAAGACTTGATGGCTCATTTCAGCTCCACTGAAAGTGGAGCTGAGCATATATCCACACTTAATAGTGAAGAAATTGCTCTCGTATTTACACAGCAGTCTGGCGCGACCCTGAGCCTGTGCGCCGCCTTATTGGCCATAGAGAGGAATGACGACCCCAATATCCCGGAGTCGGAGAGAGGTGTGTCCGAAGACTTGATATTGTCACTAAAAGAAGTTTTTTTGAGCACCAACGGAAGACCTTCGGTGGACATTGAGGTACACTTCTTTCACCACACGAACAACCCCGCATTCGGTTTCAGAAAAAGAGGTGGCAGTGATGGCAAGGAAGACCCTCCCGATGCTCTATTAGTCGGACCCATCACTCGCTCAAGAGTGATGGCAATTGTTAACCTCTATTACAGAACGGATGCTGCAGCCGCCTTGATACAGAAGTTGCTTGTTGAAAACCAGCTTTTGTTCACATTATACGCTGTTCTGAAAGGCTCAACTATCAGCTAAGAGGTTTATTGTTTACTATTTACTAATAAAACAATTTTCATTTATTTTGTGTTTTTATACCCCTTTAGTGGGCAAACAGCTCACCGATATAGCCGGATACACCTAGTCGATGCTTGACATATGGCTACTGGTGCTTTTGCCTGGCCGATTCTTTTGTGTGCATGGGGTCTCGGTTTGCTGGGAGGCTGTACCCATGGACTGTCACTAGGAGCCGAGCCCACCTGACTCTCAGTCTAGCGTCCCCGGCGGCCGAGTGCGCACCTGTCTCGCGTATCTCTCTCGTGTACATCGCTGTTATGCCTCTTTATTCCAGTAATTTGGACAGCTGTAGTGCACCATGGCTCCTACCAAATCACAAGCGAAGCCAAAGAAGGGGCTACGCAGCTTCAAAGAACGGCACGGCATACGGGCAGTGGATGTGTGTGGTGAGAAATGATCTGCGGATCATGACGGAGCCAAGGCCTACAGTACTGTTTTTGCTACACCTGTGTAGGAGGATCATTTTACTCCCGAGCAATGGGAGGAGGTGACAGACATTACGTTGCAAAAGGCCTGGGAGAAACAAGAAAACTACAAGTATGTGTTTCTTGAGGATGACTTTGCAGGCTTTGGTGAAGAGGAGGAAGAGCCAGCCCCCGTCACACCACCGCCCATCCACGAGATTGTCACTGCCATGCCTGCCAACAATCCCAAGAGGTTCACAAGGGAGGACATTGGTGAATGTGATATAGAAAGGGGATGACGAGGAGGAAGTGCAGAACAAATTGACCTGGGCTGAGGCTCTAGCTGGGCTGGAGAAATGTGTGAACATTGCAGAGAAGAACCAGTACGCCTTAACTGTTACTGACGTTATGAACTATAACAGCATGCTCGGAGAGGTGTATAAGATACGACAGAGGGTTGAGAGCCTGGAGAAACACCTCTCCACAAACAACTAATATATAACCCCAAAAAAGGATAAAATAAAATATAAATTCTAAACAGATTTTATTTATACACCGCCCTCATATAGTATTATGTGTTTTGGTCAAAAATAGTGTTTCAACACACATTGAACGGCCACTGCAAGTAACCACTGCATAGGGAAGAACATGAACAAGCTCATATAACTCAATTTTCTAATAGTATTCGCAAAAATGCACCTAGACATTGGATTAATCTTCGGAAAAAGAAAATATGGCCAACCTTATCATGTCCTACTAACATACTTGGCTTTATTACTTTCATAGGGAACTTTATCTTACAACTGGCCTGTCCGAGATACTAATAATAGGCAACATTGTGAATAGAGACTTCTTAGGGAACCAGAGCGGTGACAATGGCGATTGTCACGACGATGGCTAGGGTCACGACGATGGCTAGGGTCTCGGCGGAGTAGATGGGAGGTTCTCCGAGTGATACGCCAACCACCGGACTGGTGGTCTGAATCTGGGTGGAGGGACTGAACGCATCATTATCACCGCTGTAAGGGCATTCAATGTGGTAACCGGATATGTGCTGTAGCGCTGCACCCGTGACGTACAGTACGGCGTTGCACCGTCCTTCGCCCTTGTACCATGCGCAGAATGGATCTTGTAACCCCACGCATGAACTGCAAGTGTTGGCCTTCTGATAGCGGTGTAGCGGGATGGACTTGACCTCATCATCGGTGATAATGATGTGCCGACTCTCTCCATTGCTGGGTGAAGCCAACTGAAGGTTCACAATCCGCACCGAATGCTCGAACACACGGATCACCTCGATGATCACTGGCTTGATGCTAGAGCCCTGGATGGTCCGTGTGTTGATGGCTTTGAAGATAACGCCAGTGTCGGTTGCGACGAACAGAACGTCAACCATCTTGCCATCCAGAAAGGTTACCTGGGGAGCCACCACTAGCTTCGAGAATCGGTACTCGAACGATGCCTTCATGAAAAGTGGGTGGCCGAGGAAGGCAGGTACGGCCTCGTCCATGAGGGGACGAGTCTTGGCGAAGTTATCGTTATACTCTGGCAACGTCTGACTGTTCTCCACGCAGCTTCCTGGTTGTGGCTCTGGGACATTGTTTGTCCACACAGGCAGCCAGTTCGAGTTCATGTCCTCCTGTTCCTTGAAGGACGACTTGAATGTGTCCAGGATTGACTGCATGGAGAAGGCACAGACGGCCGTGCCTGGGATGGAGTTGGGCGGCGTGGTGAAGACTGCGTAGATGATCTCAAGATTCTCCCCGCCATAGACGCCCGAGATGACGTCCGTTGTCGACTGTATCTCATCAAAGTAGAAGGGGTACTCTCCCGGCACTGAGCAGTTCAGCCGACTCTTGAGGAATGACGTCCAGAAAGTCTTGAACCTTGCCGGCCCTCCCCCTCTGTCTGACTTGCACACTCGCCCCACCCGCGAGTACACCCGCTTCCCACAGTTCATGTATTCTACCGCCGTCTCCCGGAAGAAGTAGAATACGAAGTCTTTGTAGCCGCAAAAAGTGTGGCTCATTGAGTTGTTTGTAGTCGCTCTGGTCTGTTTTGAGAGGGTCCCTGAAGATGAGAGGTATGGTACCCTGGAAGTCCGCCACTGTACCGGAATACAACTCTCCATCAACATAAACGAAGGTGGAGTTGTGTCTGGGATCATAGGGGCATTTCCCCACCCCATTAACTTCTGTAAAGTTAAAACTGCCATCAGTCTGGTGCGCATAATGCCGACACAAAGGCTTGTAGGCGTTGGTTCCACACACCAGGAACCGTCCCTCGCCCTCCTTGGCTAATATTCAAATGTAGTTCTGACACTCGTCCACAGACTTTCCCTTATTGAAGCACACAGAACTGTCGTGCTCTTTGGAGAACCACACGATCCGTTGGCTCAAATTCTCCTGTAGATCATTTACACTTATATTGTAAACGATATTTTTTGCACCAATAAGGAGGGAATCGCCATCCCTCTGCAATTGTCTGAAGTAGTCCCTCTCACTCTTTTTGCCCGCGAACACCTGGGACTCCACCTCATCTGGGAAACTGAGGGAGCGCGGGGTCAAGTCGGTGAGGAAGGCGTGTGCAGCTGAAGCAACCGTCAGACAGAAGAATAACAGCAGCACCAGTGGTAGGGGTCCCAGCACCCTCCTATGACCCCCGTTACACCACACCTCCATTACTACCGAAGTAACGCCATCTTCGCGCTAAAGTCTTCAATAATAATTTTAACCCTTTAGCGGGCAAATGACAAAACTTTGTCTTCTGAGCGTAGTAAGGTAGGTATACAGTAGGGTAGTGATTGAGAGAGTGAGAGAATGACAACGGAGAAATGGATAGGCGACGGACGAGCCGGGAGGTTTTCGGAAGGGAAGAGGATGTGTAGATCAGATATTTACCCGGAAAGTGTGTGGTGGAGAAATATCTGGAGAAGAAACAAAAGGTGTATGTTGCCTTTACAGACTTGGAGAAGGCCTATGACAGAGTGGATAGAGAAGGTTTGTGGAAAGTACTTAGAATATACGGAGTAGATGGCAAGTGGCTGAAAGCAGTGAAGAGCGTGTATGAGGGTGCAAAGGCGGCAGTACGTGTGGAGAGTGAGCAGAGCGAGTTCTTTGACCTGAATGTTGGTTGGAAACAGGGGTGTGTGATGTCCCCGTGGTTGTTTACTGTATATATGGATGGAGTCATGAAAGAAATACTATCAAGAGCAGTGGATGTTGGTGTATCGCTGAAAAGGGAGGGAATTGAGTGGAAGCTACCTATATTGCTGTTTTCGGATGATACAGTTCTGATGAGTGATAATGAATGGGAGTTGCAGGGTCTGGTAAATGAGTTTAGAACTGTGTGTGAAAAACGGAATTTGAAGGTAAATGCGGGGAAGAGCAAGGTTCGTGGCCACTCCTTCGGGGATCACGGCGTCAGGCAATAGATAGATAGAACAAAACTTTACACTGGGACACAGCGACAACCTCCCTCTACCACATCCACAATGGCCGACCTGAGGTTTTGCATCCATCTAATATTTTGAGTGTGAATAAATTATATTTCTTGTGTGTGAAAAAATAATGTATTTTTATTCTGTAATATATAATAAAAACAACAAACAATAACTCTCCCTACCAACAATTCCTTTGAGACCTCTGGTGGACGCTTCTGAACTATCGCCAGAGCTACGACTGTAGACATCACTATACCCAACACCTAGGATATGCACAGTTTATCTCAATTTGTGTGTGATTCTACTAAGTTTTTATTATACAGAATATGATGTATGATAAGGGAAAGTCCATATGCAGCTGGTAGTGATACTGACTACAAACATATAAGCTGATTAATTATATCGTAACAAAAATGGCGGGAAAATACCTGCTGACTTTTTATTGTAAATAAATATATAGGTTATTTATGAATATGGGTGATTTTATAATATGTTATTATAATATAATTATATAAAACAAATACAACAAAAGTATGCATAGACCAAAGTATGTGTCAGCTACAGAAATTTCGATTAACTGCATATATTATAGAATTGTTGAAGGAGAGGGAGGGTGGATAGCTCCGCGATGTCGCCCATTTCCCACAAGGCGTCGCGGTAAACCTTGCGTTCAGCGCCTCTATCGGCCACTGTAGGCATTTATTGGTAGGGAGAATTGTATTTTTTGTCCATTTTACCGGCGATTGGTGACGGCAATTCTCCCGCCACTGGCGGGATTTTAAGTATTCCGTACTCAGAGTACGATTTTTTGATAGAGGCAATCATAGTTGATTTCCAGTTGTGAAAATTTGAACATTCTCACCGAGGCTATGCTTCGTATATTGCGTCGTTTACCGAGGCAATGCTTCGTATATTGCGTCGTTTACCGAGGCGATGCTTCGTATTTTGCGTCGTTCATTGATGCGATGCTTCGATTGCGTCGTTAAACGAGGCCATGCTTCGTATATTACATCGATAAATGTTTTAAATAGCGACAACATTATTTTTCTTGGAAAAGCATGTGATTTTTCACACAAAAATGTAGGCGATCTTCTGCTGTCCAACGTGAGTTGGTGGGCTTTGGGAGCGATCGGAAATACTTCGATTCGAGAGCTCCGACAACCCCAGGCAGACGACTCACCAAAAATAAATTCTGCTATTCAACTTGAGTCGGCGGTGAACCTTTTTTCCGGAGGGTCTAAATTTGTGTGTGTGAAACATTTCGTCGTGGACAAATTACAAACAATCTTTTTTCGAGAAAAACATAAATTTTTCGAAGAGCGACTCTCCATCATTTCTCGATGACGGCTGAGGAAATGTTTGAGGGTATTTCACAGGAACATGTACCTCCCCCAATGCTTCGTAAAATGTGTTGGTCACCTAATCAATGCTTCGTACAGTACGTCGTTACACCTACGCCATGCTTCGTATAGTATGTCATACGCCTAGGTCATGCTTCGTATAGTAGTCGTTTTGCAACTGGCCTGTCAGGAATATAAATATTAGGGAGCGTTGTGAATAGAGACTTCAATTATTGGCTCTCCATGTGTGGAGAATGTTATATATAATTTGTTTTTGTTTTCGAGAATGGCAGGGTACCGTCTAGTGCATCTTCCATTTGGGCACGGTTGTTTCGTTCATCTGGACAGGGTACCGTCTAGGACTCTAGGTGCTTCGTTCATAAGGGTATGTCTAGTGCTTCGTTTACGTGTACAGGATACCGGCTAGTGCTTTGAGCCAATGCTAGTTATTATTAGGGAACATTTCTTGATTTAGGTCAGTCAGTAATTGGCCTTCGGACAGGAAGCATCTACCTAACAACAAGGACACACCTTCGAGGTGTTCCAATCGTCCCCCATGGTGAAATTTCTGCCACCAGCTCCCTCTATTGCGATTACGGCCGTCGAACACAGTTTTGTTGTAAGTATACTGCATATTCGAATTTCGTCGTACTATGTTCGAGGGCATCTCACCGGGAAAATGTACCTCCCCCGTGCTTCGTAAAGTGTGTTGCGTTTGAACCTGCTAGGACTTCTTCGCTTCCATACTGACCACCCTATTTCTTGGTACTGCTTTCAGCGTTCCTACAACCCTCTTCCCCTGTTGTACCCTCTCCCGCACTTCTTCATCCACAGTCCCATCTTTCCTCAACACACTGCCCAGATAATTAAAAGAGTTGACGATATCCATAGCCTGACCGTTCAGCTTCACCTCACACTCTGTGACTTCACCCCTTTCGAAGACCATAACCTTGCTCTTCCCCGCATTTACGTTCAAATTCAGTTTTTCACACACTGCTCCAAACTCATTTACCAGACCCTACAACTCCCATTCATTATCACTCATCAGAACTGTATCATCCACAAACTGCAGTATAGGTAGCTTCCACTCAATTCCCTCCCTTTTCAGCGATACACCAACATCCACTGCTCTTGATAGTATTTCTTTCATGACTCCATCCATATATAAACAGTAAACAACCCCAGGGACATCATTCACCCCTGTTTCCAACCAACATGCAGGTCAAAGAACTCGCTCTGCTCACTCTCCACACATACTGCCGCCTTTGCACCCTCATACATGCCCTGCACTGCTTTCAGCCACTTGCCATCTACTCCGTATATTCTAAGTACTTTCCACAAACCTTCTCTATCCACTCTGTCATAGGCCTTCTCCAAGTCCGTAAAGGCAACATACACCTTTTGTATCTTCTCCAGATATTTCTCCACCACACACTTCAGGGTAAAAATCTGATCTACACATCCTCTTCCCTTCCGAAAACCTCCCTGCTCGTCGCCTATCCATTTCTCCGTTCTCACTCTCACTCTCTAAATCACTACCCTACTGTATACCTACCCTACTACGCTTAGAAGACCTATTCCTCGGTGGTTACCACACACTCCTCTTTCCCCTTTGTCCTTATATGAGGGACTATTATGCCAGTCTTCCAGTCATCGGGTGCACTCCCCTTCTTCCATGCTAGTTTGCACATCTTCCATACCCGTTCGATCACTATCTCACCACCATATCTCAACATTTCCCCACACACTCCATCTGTTCCTGATGCTTTCCCAACTTCACTCTTTTCATGGCTTCCCACACTTCTGATCCCCTCCTCCTCCTCCACTACTTCTCTTCTCCCTCCCATACCATATCCAACTATGTTTGCTGGCTCTTCATTCCATACATTTAGCAACTCATTGAAGTACTCCCTCCATTTTTCGACTCTCTCTTGCTGCTCGGTTAATGACTTTCTTTCCATGACTTTCTTATCCTTCATGATCACCCGTGTCCACGTGTACCTGTGGATCATTCTGTGTCGAACGAAGGTGTTGGCTATCCCCAGCCTCCTCCACACATATATGTCCACAAGTGCACTACCATTCCCATTCACCTCTGATGGTACCCCCCACCCTCCCACCACTCCCTCAATTTTCCTATCACCCACCTTACCATTCATATCCACAATCAGAAATATTCTTTCGTTCTTGTCAAACTTCTCCAGGCACGCCTCCGCATTCATCCAGAAATCCTCTTTCTTGCTTTCAAGTTGATCCTCTGTCGGGGCATACACACACACACAATCACCCACGTTTGTATTCCTAATTTCATTCTCACCCACACAATCCTTGAACCCACAGACCCATACTCTCTTACACATTCCATCCATGTGTAATACTTGCGATGTGTTGTATGTTTATGTTCCTAATAATTGTACAGTAATCTAGTATTTCAAAGAATTTTCCTTTCCTACACAGAACTAACAGAAGAGAGGATTGATTAATTGAAAAAGCTGGTACTTCAAAG
>JBAKBP010027819.1:0-29521 GCA_037953745.1 Lithodes maja | reverse complement strand
ATTGTTGTTTCAGGTTAATACCTTTATAATCAACCAATAATAGGCGCATATGGATAATTATTAATGCTATTAATGGTACAATGAATATTTTAGTGACGAAAAACCTCAAATACGTCAGCACAGGGGGAGGTTTTCATTTACCCCCGTGCGCACTTCAGAGGTTAACTAAGAACTTAAGAAGTCCTCCACCCTCTACTTCGGATCGGCACGATTACGTTACGTTAAACAATAGTCCTCGAGCATCGAGCAAGGAATCTTCTGATAAAGTTAGATGCTTCTCGGATACTCGTAAGAAGTAAGTATCGGATTTTGAACAGCAATTCAATAAGCAACACACTGGCAATTAACTAATATTAAAGGCTTTAAATTGACATAAGAAGAATTAGAAAAATAGACAGTAGTAAATGGCAAACATATAAAAGAAGTACTCCGACAATGCACTGGCCATAGCCTACTAGGATTGTGCTCGGGGGCCACTAATCTCTAAAGTAGCTTATGCGTACCACACATGAAATCAATAGTGCATAAACATTAACATACATAAGGAAAGCTTCAATACTATGCTGTATCTGCTGACCGAGCAAAGTCTAGCTGGGATGTAGTAGGCTAGGAAACAATGGCTGAGCAAGCGGCTCGTAGCCTAGCGAGGTCCTTAAGACTGTGCGGCCAAATTACGGTAATTGACGGGATGCTCTCTTGAGAGATCCAGATCACTAGTATCTGGTTCTCTCCTGGCGATCCTCTCAAAGTCAAGCAAACGAGTTAGCACAGTGCTGGGTGGCAGAGGCAAAAGCCCTCACTCGCAACACAGTGCTAAACTCACAAGGTACACAGTCAGAAAGACCACCTAGGCTTTCCAAGTCTCCGTTGCGATTGTACAGGTTCAACAAAACCTAATACACATCGGGAATCACAACTCTAGTAGCCTGATCCCAGTCTAGCATCACCTAGATCAGCAGAAAACAGGAACATGAATAATCATACACAGGGAAATGCATATACGAGTGCAACAAACATTAATCAATCCTATTCTAGTTATCCCTTCCAAAATAGGCTATCTAATAGGCATATATCTCGTGAGAACTCAAGCGACAATACTTTGGCTGACTAAATCTGCACCAAAGGGGTCATTGAGGTTATAAAGGGTCGGGAAGAGAAGAAGGTAGGCGGTACAGAGAGTAGGGAAAGTTCACATCAGTCGGAAGAATATATATAGTTGCAAGGGATATGAGAAGTCACTTTGCCTAATGAGTTCTGAGGAAAATGCGGCGAGACCTCCCTTTTTATACTCGGCCCTCTAGTGAGCATATCGCCAACTACTAAGGACCGCCCACTAGCAATCATTACGTAATATTCTCTCTCAATCTGGGATCGACAAAGGATTTCCCACGCACTGAGGGGGAGGAGGGAGGAGGGAGGAGGGAATTAGGCCTACCTGCCGCATGGCGCACTCACTGGCCCCCCGTACTCACTCTCTCTCCTCTCATCATTACAAATAAGTCCCACACACAACACTTATAACTAATGATATAAAATAGAACTCGTTGACTCAGATGAAAACAAAATACATATTTATAATACTTATAGTACAACGGCTCACATAAACTAAGTTAGGAAACTTTACACAGACTACAGCCAAAGTTCCTGCCCTGACGATCCTAGCGAGAGTGGGGCCTGACTGGGCGTTCTGTACAGCATGCTCATACTCGACATGCGTCACACCTCCCCCAAGATTTTACTTGCTCAACCCTGAGCTAAAATCTGATATACAGAACCCCATCAAACCCCTCACACCCAGCGACCGCATGGCACTAAAACAACGCTGAGTTTATCACTAAAACACATCTTATAAAAAAATACATTCACATTTCATAACTCCTCCCAACAATAGTAAAAGACATAATATCATGCTCCCAGAGCGAGCTTATAGCAGCTCAGCCGTTTGATAGTTCGTGGACTACTCAAACACTATAGGCTATGACAAACTTATACAATTATCTATATCAAAAAGAAAGAGTTTTTATATGATTTTTATATTTTAATATGTTTTTTTCCGGCTGCACTATAAGGGCAGCCTATTTTCTTCTATACCAAACGCTCAACAATCCTGCTTTACGACCCAATACGCTGGGCTACAACCGCGAGCCAACAAGCACCAAGCGCAAAATACTACTCAAACCAAAGCAGGAGGCTACCCGTGTGTCAATCTCTTCGGGATCATACACCTGTGATAGCCTACGACTGATCATCTACCCTCGATAAACAATCCGCAATCACATTGTCACATCCCGCAATATGCCGGATGTCCAGGTTATACTCCTGCAACATCAATGACCACCGGGTCAGTCTCATATTGCGATTGTGAAATTGATTTAGGAATCTCAAAGGGTGATGATCAGTGTAGATAACCACGACTGGGCCATAGGCTGGAACATACACCTCGAAGTGCCTGAGTGACAGCACAATCGCCAGTAATTCCTTTTCTATTGTAGAATAGTTCTTTTGTGCAGCATTGAACTTCTTAGAAAAGAAACTTACTGGGTGTTCCACACCTTCATTGTCTGTCTGTAGCAAGACGGCACCAGCCCCTACACCACTAGCATCTGTTGCCAGCTGAAAAGGCCTGTTAAAGTCTGGGGCCCTGAGTATCGGGTGAGTACACAGCAAATGCTTCACTAAATTAAAAGCCTTTTCACACTCAGGCGCCCACAAAAACTTTTTGTCTTTAGATAACAAATCTGTGAGAGGTGCCAACACCGTGGAGTAACCTTTTATAAAGCGTCTGTAGTAGCCTATCATACCCAAGAATCTCATGATCTGCTTCTTGGTGGTTGGGTGCGGAAATTTATTGATAGCCTGTACCTTGTTCTGAGGGGGGCACACCTGTCCCCTTCCCACTACAAACCCAAGGTACTGCACAGTGGCTTTTACGAAGTCACACTTTGCCAAATTTACTACCAGACTTGCTTCACTAAGTTTCCGGAACAAGGTCTCCAGGTGCTCACAATGGCTCTCAAAGTCGTCATCATAAATGATTACATCGTCCAAGTATACGGTGCAATTTGGAATGTCCTTGACAATTTCATTCATCAGGTTCTGAAACGTTGCTGGTGCATTCTTAAGTCCGTAGGGCATAACATTACACCGGTAAGTACTCCCGTCCACCACAAAACCACATACCTCTTTAGCGCGCTCGGACAAAGGTACTTGCCAGTAACCTTTTACTAAATCAACTTTAGACAAAAACCGAGCATTACCAATTTTATCAACACTATCATCAACCCGAGGAAGAGGATATGGGTTAGTTGGAGTCAAACCGTTTAGCCTACGGAAATCAATACAGAAGCGTACCTTGCCATCTGGTTTAGGCTGCAGTGTTACGGGGGAAGTCCATTTAACGGTACCTTTCTCTATCAACCCTCTACCGAGCATATACTCCAACTCATCCCTCAGAGCGGGTAGTTTTATGGGGGGCACACGGTATGGGATTGACTTAAAGGGTAGATGGTGCCCCACGTCAACATCATGCATAGCCTGAGTAGTGAGGCCTGGATGTTCAGCGAATACAGTGGGGTATAAACCGAGCAACTGACGGATAGCTTCAAATTGCGGCTCAGGCAAATGGGCTATAGCCTCGTCAGCCCTTAGGCTCGAGTTCCCCGCCCACTGATCCGCTGAAACATGGTGATCCCAGCTATCCTCCTCTGAAGCTTGACTGTCCCCCTCTCCTTCTCCACCACGGCCGCAACAAGCCAACACAGGGACAGTGAGAGGCTCAGAGGGGCGCCTCACATACTCTTTTATCAGGTTCACGTGACATAACTGATTCTTCTTCCTCCTGTCTGGAGTGGCAACAAGGTAATCTAGGTCCGAAATTTTCTCCACAATTTTATAGGGTCCAGTATACTTCGCCGACAAGGGGTTACCCACCAAAGGCAACAAAATCAACACCTCCTGTCCCACAATGAACTCCCGGAGCTTCACTTTGCGATCATACCTGTCCTTCATTAAAGCTTGTGACCCTGTTAAATTCCGACCTGCCATCTCCAGACTCTTAAGCATGCGCTCACGGCTTTCAAACACATACTTCAACAAGGAACAAGGCGGCACAGTTCCTTCCCAAATTTCCCGCAGCATATTAAGGGGGCCCCTGACTCGGTGTCCAAAAATCAGCTCGTTTGGACTAAATCCCAGGCTCTCACCAGGCACTTCCCGAGCAGCAAACAGTACATACGGCAATCCAAGATCCCAATCTCTTCCGTTATCAGCACAATAACACCTGAGCATGCTTTTAAGGGTGGCATGCCACCGCTCAAGCACCCCTTGGCTCTCAGGGTGATACGCTGACGATACCACCGCCCGTATTCCATGCTGTTGCATTGTTTGCTTAAAGAGATTGGAGGTGAAATTGGACCCCTGATCAGACTGAATCTCCTCCGGGTACCCGTACCTTGAAAAGTACCACAACAAGTTACTGACTACCGTCTTAGCCATGCCGTTTTTCATGGGGTATGCATCGGGGTATCTAGTGGCAACATCCATGATGGTTAACAAAAATTTATTACCAGCCTTTGTGGGAGGGAGGGGACCAACCATGTCAACAACAATCTTACTAAAAGGTGGCCCAATTACAGGAATAGGGTGCAACGGAGCTTTAGGAATAACTTGGTTTGGTTTCCCGACCCGTTGACAAATATCACATGAGTTTATCCAGGACTGCACATGAGACTTCATCCCCGGCCACCAAAACAACTTCCCCAAAGCCGCCACCGTTTTTCTTACCCCCAAATGTCCTGCCAGCGGTGTGTCATGCGCCAAACTCAGTAGGCTATCCCTGCACTCCCGCGGCACCATCAACTGGTCCACTACCCCGGACCCCATCTTCCAGCTACGGTTAGGGTCTTGAAAACGCCGATACAGGATGCCATCTAAATAAAAAAAATCTCCCGGCTGTGCATCACCGTCCTCGTCGAGCTCCACAGCTCCATTAGCACACGTTTGGAGCTCAGGGTCCTCCAGCTGCAACCGACGTATATCTGAGGGTGCCAAGCGATCTAACTGCTCCCGGAGCAATGCATGACCCTCCCCGATACTGAGCTGCTCCCTCTGTCTCTCTCGATGTTCATAACGTTGCTGTCGTGGAGACTCGTCATGCCCAGCCTCGTCACTCTCGATGACAGGCCCAGGGGCTACTCCAGAACTAAGTAATGGTGCTAATACTGAATCACCCAGGAGAGCCGCCGAGTCAAAACTCTTAAAACCAACTCCAGCTTTAGCCTCCTCCTGTTGATCGTTCCTCTGCTGGTCTGAAGACGGAGGACTAGGCTGTGACACTTTAGCTGCCCGAGCTCGGGTGACAGCACACGCCATGGGTTGTGCCTGGCACCGCTCGACCCACTCTCGCTCTTCCCTACTCACGTCGGCCGGCCTCTCGGCAACGACTAAGGGTAGAACCTCAGAAGCGGGCATTGCAAAGTCGTTGCCGAGAAGAAGGTCGACGCCCTCCACTGGCAGTTTCTCCACAATCCCAACATCCAATTCACGTGCCACACCATCCACCTCCAACTCCAACCGCACCAGCGGGTATGACCGAGTTGCATTAATACCCTGCACCACCACCACCCGAGCCGCATTTATAGGGTAGCCAGTCAAGTTTTTCATCAAAGTCTGGGAAGCACCTGTATCACGCAAGACCTCTACTCCATGCTTGCGCCCCGCCCACATCACGCAACCCCGTCCTCTATGGTCGCAAAAAACATCCTGAGCAGGGTTCGAGCCTCCCAGGTGCTTCTGCATTGGCTGTGCCTCAGCCTCTGACGAACTGCCCCGGGCAAACTCAGAAGGCTTCAGAGACACACCAATGTTGCAGGCCAAAGACACAGCTGCTGTAGGTGGTTTGCTAGGACAGACTCTTGCAAAGTGCCCCTTTTTATGACATTGATAACACTCTAACTCCCCTTTGGGCTTCCCTTGGTACTGGGAAGGGCCCGGCCCCTTCTTAAATGGGACGGTGCTAGTCTTGTGGTCAGTCTTGGTATCATAACTCTTGTACTTGTTTGCATAAGATATATTACTAACTCGGGGGGGTGGGGCGTCACGCCCCTTGTTACCTGCCTCACTACGCTGGGCAGACCCGCACCCACGAATTAATGATAGCCGGAGGTCAGCCATCTCAGCTGCCTCCTGTAGAGTTTTTGGATTCTTTTCTTTAATAGTTAAAGTCATTTCTGCACCTGTACACTTATAAAACTGCTCGAGCAGAAACAGCTCAGTCAACTGTTCGGCCGTCTCAGCTTTCTCAGAACGTGTCCAGTTTGTAAGTGCATCTTTTAAGTCCCGGGCATGTTCAAGAAAGGTCGCCTCCCTAGTCTTTGTAACACCCCGAAACTTCAATCGATATGTTTCTGGTTGCAACTCGTATGCCCGTAGGACAGCTCTCTTCAATTCTGGGTAGTCAATGCAAGACTCTAAAGGCAGTGCATCATAAGCCTTCAGACCCTTACCCGTAAGTCTTGAGGAGACCAGAGCTGCCCACTTCTCTTCAGGCCAATTATGCTCCCTACACTTCTTCTCAAAACGATTAAAAAATTCTGTGACTTCAGTTTCACTAAATGCCGGCACCAATTTGACTAAGTGGGACAAGGACTGTTCTCTTACTTGGCCCTCACGGCCCATCCGAATCCCTGTCGACTCTGCACGAGTCTTATCTAAATCTATTTGAGCACAATATTTCTCTGAGTCGTATCTAAGCTCAGCCTCGTGTCTCCTAATCTCAGCCTCAATCTCCTTCTCCTGCTTCCTAGTCTCATTCTCCTGCCTTCTGGTCTCATTCTCCTGCCTCCTAGTCTCATTCTCCATCTCCTGCTTCCTAGCCTCATTCTCCATCTCCTGCTTCCTAGACTCAATTTTAGCAAGCTCAAGTCTAAATATCATATCTGGAGACAGGCAGGAAGAGGGAGCTGCCACTACTGAAGGAGGGGGGGCAAGAACTGGGGAACCACCATACGCACCGCCCGAGGGCACTCCAATCTTCCAATTCTCATCCCTCTGTGGGAGAGTGCTAACCTCCGGCAACTGAGTGGACGGCACTGTGGGAGTCGAGTGAGAGGGGATCTGGGGAGGAACCCCCCCAAACGCCCTCTCCTCCGAAACCCCATGTCGCCCACGCAACACCCAGGAAATCAGCTCCCCCTTGGACATCCCTCCTACATTGGATAGACCCAAAACCTTGGCTATCAGGTGCAAGCCATAAACATTCACCCCAGTCAGCCTCTCCTCCGTCACGTGGTACTGCTTACTCACAAAAAGTCTAGCATCCTCCTCACTAGTTACTAACGGCACCTCCTCACTTAGCATCTCTCGCTCCTCGTCAGTACTAGGGCCCGACATACTGAAGTTCACCAAAAAATTCTCGAGACAAAAGTGTTAAACTCCCTTATGCAAGCACTAATTACTAAATTAACTGGAGTCTCTTAAATGCTCTCCTAATTGCCTTACAAAAAAAAATATTCTTCAATATGTACGCTAAAGTACGAACAAACAAATGTTGTACAACTCTGCAAAAAATTATACTGTTCACAAAATCCTAAGCAAGGTCGCCATTTGTTACGACCGGGCACTCGGGTACACTAGGGCTCTTACACAGGACTCGAGTATGGCTCGCTGCCACAACGGAAACACACGATCCCAACCCCAGAGTACTGCCAGCCGAACAAAAAACGCCACTACCCTCCAGAGTTCTATCTGCTATAACGGGGTATACAAGAACTCGGTACTAGCGTTTCACACAACAGACTAATAGCAAGACGGGAGTTATCTAGTCTGGTCAACAATCAAACAAAGAAGAAAGTACTACAACACTAAAGAATAGTGTTGGCCGAAGCCGAAGTAATCCACCCTTGAACTAAGAACTTAAGAAGTCCTCCACCCTCTACTTCGGATCGGCACTATTACGTTACGTTAAACAATAGTCCTCGAGCATCAAGCAAGGAATCTTCTGATAAGTTAGATGCTTCTCGAATACTCATAAGAAGTAAGTATCGGATTTTGAACAGCAATTTAATGAATAACTCACTGGTAATTAAAGGCTTTAAATTGACATAAGAAGAATTATAAGAATAAGCAATAGGATATGGCAAACATTAAGAAGAAGTACTCCGACAATGCACTGGCAATAGCCTACTAAGATTGTGCTCGTGGGCCACTAATCTCTGAAGTAGCTAAGCGTGCCACACATGAAATCAATAGTGCTTAAACAATAATATACATAAGGAGAAGCTTCAATACTATGCTGTATCTGCTGGTCGAGCAAAGTCTAGCTGGGATATCTAAGGTTAAGAGACAATGGCTGAGCAAGCGGCTCGTAGCCTAGCGAGGTCCTTAAGACTGTGCGGCCAAATTACGGTAATTGACGGGATGCTCTCTTGAGAGATCCAGATCACTAGTATCTGGTTCTCTCCTGGCGATCCTCTCAAAGTCAAGCAAATGAGATAGCACAGTGTTGGGTGGCACAGGCAAAAGCCCTCACTCGCAACACAGTGCTAAACTCCCACGGTACACAGTCAGAAAGACCACCTAGGCGTTCCACGTCTCCGTTGCAATTGTACTGGTTCAACCGCAACCTAGTACTCATAGGAAATCACAACTCAGAAACCCTATCCCAGTCTAGCATTGCCTAAACCAGCAGAAAACAGGAACATGAATAATCGCACACAGGGAAATGCATATACGAGTGCAACAAACATCAATCAATCCTATTCTAGTTAACCCTTCCAAAAATAGGCTATCTAACAGGCACTTATCTCGTGAGAACTCAAGCGATAATACTTTGGCTGACTAAATCTGCACCAAAGGGGTCATGGAGGTTAAACAGGGACGAGAAGAGAAGAAGATAGGCTGTTCAGAGAGTAGAGAAAGTTCACATCAGTCGGAAGAATATGGATAGTTGCAAGGGATATGAGAAGTCGCTTTGCCTGATGAGTTCTGAAGAATGGTGGCAAGAACCTCTCTTTTTATACTCGGCCCTCTAGCGGCATATCTCAAACTACTTAAGGACCGCCCACTGGCAATCATGACGTCATATTCTCTCTCAATCTGGGATCGACAAAGAACTTCCCACGCGCTGAAAGGGAGGAAGGGAGGAGGGAGGAGGGAATTAGGCCTATCTGCCCGCGTGGCGCACTCACTGGTCCCCGTTACGTAATATCTCTCTCTCTCTCCTCTCATCATTACATATAAGTCCCACACACAATACTTATAACTAATGATATAAAATAGAACTCGTTGACTCAGATGAAAACAAAATACATATTTATAATACTTATAGTACAACGGCTCACATAAACTAAGTTAGGAAACTCTACACAGACTACAGCCAAAGTTCCTGCCCTGACGATCCTAGCGAGAGTGGGGCCTGACTGGGCGTTCTGTACAGCATGCTCATACTCGACATGCGTCACACATCGCTCCCCGGCTTTTGTGGATGACCGGATCCGTGTGGCCCTGGGCATCCCTGACCCGTCTGGGGGCCGTTTACCTGGCCCTCTTCCTGCTCGGGCCCTTCTTCCTGGGTCCCGTGGTCGGTCGCCGCATCGTCGGGAGGATCCTCAGCTCCGTCCACGCTCTCGCTTTCCTCGTCGTCCGTCCTCTACTGCCCCTTCTCGTCCTCCTGCTGGCCTTGACTCCGGCCGTCGCCCTCGTCATGGTTCTCGCCCTGAGGCCAGGGTTAGCGTCTCTGCCCCTGTACGCCCTCCCCTGGCCTCTCCGGATCGGGGCTCTACTACTTTCCGCCCGCTTCCCCTGCACATGAGGCGTCCTCTTCATGTGTCCTCCACGCGGCCGGAAGTCCATACTGTAGCTGGCCCTCTGCTCCCTCCTCCTACTCTGTCCAGGGGGGAGCGCCAGGTTGTCGTTGCTTCTCCTCCTACTTCTCCTGCTTCTGTGCCTCTTCTTCCTTCGCGGTCTCGTCCCAAGGTGGTGGTCCCTCCCTCCTCCTCCTCGGTGTCGGGCCGCCCTGTTCTCTCAGCCCCGGGGATCCTTGCTCTGTTTCCCCCCGCGGCTCCTTCTGACCTCCTTTCACCCGGCCAGCCTTCCCACTCCCGTCATCCTACTCCTCTTCCTTCTTCGATACCTGATCTTCGACTTCCGGCTCCCCGAGTGGGTACCCCGCCGCTTGACTCGGTAGAGTATAGCGAGGTTTCGGGGTCCCCTTTCTCGGGGGCTGACGTGTCGCTGGAAGAGGGGGATGATGATGTTTCCCCCTCGGGCATTAGTGAGCGGGGGCAAGACCCTCTGGGACGCCACGGCAGTCGTCGCTCGCCTTCTTTGGGCCGCGACGCTGCTGTTTCGTGTCATGGGTCTCGCTCTCGCTCACGCTCGCCCCTGCGGGCCGAACAATCTTCGGGGGGGTCGCCTCTCTCGGATCGATTTTCGGCTCTGCAGGGGTAGGTTGTGTCACACTTCGACGCGCGATTGGAGGCGATGCAGGAATCCCTCTTGTCGCGCTTCTTGGAGGTGACACAACCTCAGCGCCTCACCCAACCTACCCCTGCTTTGGTCCCCCTCCCCTCTGCGGTGGACCACATTCCCTCTCGCCCTGCTTCTCCTCCTGCCCGGTCGTCGGATAGCACTGCTCCTGCCCTGGCTCAGGTGGTTCCCCCTGCTGTCTCCCATGCGGGGGTCCTCCGTCTGCTAGGGCAGGGTCCGCGCTTGCCCCCCATCCAGAAGGCCAAGGTCCCGTCGAGGACTCTGCCTCTCCTCTATGGCTCCTTGGCTGTTTGGAAGGGGGTGCAGGCCTCCCACCCGGAGCGTGCTACCGATTTACCGTCCGGTGAGAGGGCCCTACCTTTGGGCTGGTCGGTCCAACTAAATGATAAGATGCAGTTTAGGGCGTTCAGGGTGGATGGTCAGGTGGCCGACGTGGAGGTGCGGGCTTACCCGACGAGGACTGACCTTCAGTACTTTTCGGTCAAGCCCAAGCCCCCGTCTGCTCCTCGGACTAAGCTCTGGTCAGACTTCAGCCGCCAGGACATCCTTCAAGATGTTCAGTCCCTCGCTGTTTTGACGGGACTGTCCTCCTATGGGACAGGTTTGAGCGACGATGGTAAGCCTGGCTTAGCCGTCGTCCTTGATAATCCTCTCCCATTGGAGGCCTGGTTTGCTGAGGCCTTAGAATTTGCTAACCGTTCCGTCGACAGATCGGTTTCAATCCCTCCCCCAGAGTCGTCACTGCTTTTGCCTCCTCTTGTGTCTGTCGCCGGATTGGATGGCAAGTTCTGGTCCTGGATTAGCGCTCCCAAACTTGAAATTTGTGCTATTGCTAACCCGTTCTTTTCCCACCCAGATAAGTCCTCTGTCGACAGGGATTTTACCTTGCGGCAGAGGGTGGCGAACTTATTGTCTTGTCTTTTAGGTTCCCTCCAGACATCTGTTCACCACCTGCGACTTATCGAGGCGACTGCACCTGGCGATCTTCGCGAGGGTTTCGACCACGTTAGGCGGATCCACCTTCAGCTCGCGGTGTCTTTGGTTCCCGAGCTGAAGGCGGTTTTGTGCGAGGCTACTCGTCAACGCCAAACGGTAAGGTCCTCGTTCTGCCGGAAGGCCCCTTTGGATATTCGTCAGGGTTTGTTATACTCTGAGTTATATACATCGGGGCTGTTCGCGCAGGATGCTTGGGAACGCTACGCTTCTTTGTCAGCGGACCCTGCTTACGACACGCAAAGACGCGCTGTGTCGCGACCAGGGTCTTCGCAGTCCCATCCTTCTGCCGGTCCTCCTCGGAGTGCTGGTGCCGCTGCTGCTGCCAAGAAAGGGCGCAGGAAAGGGAAGTTGCCGGCTAGAGCGTCGGTTTCGCCTCGCATTTCTGCTCCTGCTCCCTTTCATCCCCGCCGAGAAGGGGCTGGCCAGCCTTCCACTTCCGGCCGCACTTCGACGGGGTCCGACGCACGACGGACAGGGGATGGGGTGTCCCGCCCTTTTCGGCGAGGTGGGGGGGGTAGAGGTGGTCAACGAGGGTCTTATGACCGCAAGGACCGTACCGGGGGACCCTCCACGTCAAAAAATGTGTAGGTTCTCCGGGTCGGTCTCCTCCTTGTTCTCCTTCTCGCCTCGCCGACCGGGTCGCTCACCTCATCTCGGGGGCTCCCACAGGTTGTTTTCGCCCTTGCGCCCTTCGATGGCCGCGAGGGACGTGGGGGCGGAAGATTGCACGGAGGGGTCTAACCTGGAGATGGAAGTCCAGACCCCCACTCAGCTCTTGTCAACGAAGCCGGCCTGTCTCTTCGGAGGTGGCCGCCGTGATTACGTCCATGCACGAGCAGGGAATCGTCAAGGAGGTGAAAGCCGGTCACCCGGTTTTCCTCTCCCGTGTATTTCTGGTACCGAAGAAGGACTGCGACGCGATGCGACCGGTGGTGGATCTGTCGGCCCTCAACGGGCACATCGTGAACACGCGATTTCGGATGCTAACGGTGCACCAGGTACGACTGGCCCTGCGGCCTCTGTCGTGGGTAGTGTCGCTGGACCTCAAGGATGCGTATTGGCACCTCCCTATCCATCCTCGTTTCCAGCGATTCTTGGCCGTTCGGACTTCCGATCGCGTGTTCATGTTCGACAGGCTTCCCTTCGGTCTCAACATCGCGCCGCGGATCTTCTCGAAACTGGTGAAGCAGGCTCTGGATCCTCTCCTCAGGGGCGGCCTCCAGATCCTGTTTTACTTGGACGACTGGTTGATAGTTTCAGACACCCTAGAACACTGCGTTCGCGACACCCTCACGGTAGTTCGACACATCACACAGTTAGGGTTCAACATAAACATTCCCAAGTCCCGCCTGACCCCGTCGCGTGTCGTGACGTGGGTAGGTCTCGAATGGGATCTGACAAACGCTACGGTTACCCAGAGTCAGCCAAACGCGGTGAAACTTCGCAGGAAGGTCTTCGCCGTGTTGCACTCGGTCTCCCTCACGAGGAGGATCTGGGACTCGTTAGTGGGTTCCCTAAATTGGGCTGCTCTGACCATTCCCTTAGGGAGGCTCAGGCTGCGCCGCCTAATCCTCATGGGCAACAGGGTGTTTCCGTTGGTCCCTATGGATCGGCTCCTGCCGATCCCGCGTTCCATTCACAGACACTTAGGACACTGGGTTGCTCGGGGCACGCTCTCTGCGGCTGTGCCCTGGACCGCCCCCCCGCCGACGATCTGGGTGGATACAGATGCGTCGAGCGAGGTGGGGTGGGGTTACCAATCCAACCTGGGACATCAACAACACGGCAGATGGGTGGGACACACACACCTCCACATCAATGCCCTCGAACTCTTGGTTCCCTTGTTCTTCCTGCGGGACCACGCGCTGGCCCTTCGGGGCCTGTCGGTGGCCTTCAGGATGGACAATCAGACAGCTGTCCACTGTATCCAAAAGCAGGGGTCCTCCAGGTCTTTGACTCTGTTGGGGATCTCCGAGAAGTTGTTCTTCCTCGCGAACCGACACAACATCTCCCTGCACGCCTCCTACCTGCCCGGGTCTGCCAACCTGTGGGCGGACGCCCTGTCGCGAGGACAGGGCGTTCTTGTAGAATGGGCGATGAAACAGACTTTATTCGACGACCTCGCGGCTTCCTGGGGTGTTCCGGAGGTCGACTTGTTCGCATCGAAGGAGACGCGCAAGTTGCCTCGGTACCTATCCCTCCGGACTCGTACTCCGGAGGGGGGTCCGGACGCTTTCATGGAAGACTGGAGCAGGTGGCAGTCGATATACATATTTCCGCCACCAGACGCACTGTTGATGTGCAAAGTCCTCGCGAGGCTGCGGCTGTACCGCGGCAGAGTCTGGCTCATAGCGCCTCTGTGGCCGGCCCAGGCTTGGTACTCCCAGTTGAAGCGGTGGTGCCCGAGTCCGGTCCCTCTCCCTCTCTCACACTTCCACTTGAGCCAGGTTGGCGACCTACGGACCTCGTTGGCCTTCGCATCGTGGATGTTCGTGAGGCACGGTGGCTCCCGGTCCACGGACGGGACCTGACTGACTTCCTGAAGCGTTCATGGACGACTTCGACTTGGGGGACTTACGAGTCCCACTGGAAGTCTTTTACTAGGTGGATACAGGACACTCGCCAGACTGTTAGCTCTCCTTCCCTCGTCCTACACTACTTGTTTCACCTCTTCCGTACACGTCGCTTTCAGGTCGACACTATACGTAACCACTTGTCTGCCATCCGGGAGGTCTTTGAGTCCGTCACTGGGCTGGTCGTTCCTCCGAAGGAGCTGGATTCCTTCATGAAGGCTGCCTTCCGGGAACGACCCCCTCCGCGCCAGATCCCTCCTCAGTGGGATCTGGGGCGTGCTGTGGACCTTCTGGCTTCACACACATATACACGGGACACTACACCGGTTCAGTTGCTGGAGCGTACACTCTTCCTTGTCGCTCTGGCCACTGGGGATAGGGTGTCTGAACTAGCTGCCATGTCACGGTCCCAGGAATGCATGCGATTCTCCCCGTCATTGAATGTCGTCACGTTGGCCCCCTCCCCTCATTTTGTTGCCAAGAATGAGAGAGAGACCCACGTTTTCAAGCCTTTCACCATCCAGGCTTTAAAACGTGGGCATACTCACCATGTGTTGTGCCCGGTGCAGGCCTTGCACTCTTATGTTGAGTCTGTGGCTCCGACTTCGGGGACTGCTGTGTGGGTGTCTCCTCGGACTGGTGGGAGGCTTTCGAAGGTACAGATAGGACGCCACATTTGTCGGGTTATTCGTGCCAGTAACCCTGCTTGTCGGGGTTCTGCTCACGATGTGCGGTCCTTTGCTGCCTCCTTACGGTTCCTGCAGACTCGTTCGTTGCCTGACGTCGCCTCGGCAGGTTTGTGGTCGTCTATCAATACCTTCATCTCCTCCTACCTCTCCATGTCCATTGTTAGACCCCCTCGGCCTGTGATAGCTCTCGGGCGTCGTGTTTCCTAGAGCTCTTGCGAGGTTGCCTGGTCTTCCCCCCTTGTCACTCTTTCTTTTACTTTGTTTTCTTTGCAACAGGGGGGGGGGGAGTACGGGTTTGCAACACTGGATTACAAGTTTGGGATTATGTTATATGTATACAGTACACAAGTGTTTTTGCCTCCTTGAAAATGGTGTTTTCAGTTTGTGTTCCTTGTTTTTTGTTCAATTGGAAGAAAAGGGATTTTATGTACAGTGCTTTTTGGTTTAAGACAAGTCTATGATTTTGCATTAATATGAATGACGGGCACGTGTTAAAACTGCTCTTTTTAGCTACTCCTCAGTTTTTCACGCTTTATTAAACTCTCTTGTTTACCTTGTGTTTCTTTGTCATTCATACTTTTGTCTTATGCATTGGTTTTTTGGTATGTTGGGCTTGGATGTCCTCCTCCTATTTGTTATGCAGCCTTGACGTTGGATTTGCCAAGACTACTAACAAATTGGGAGGTTTGACGTACCTCCCAACCTACCAAATAGGAAAACCTACTATTTGGTAGTAGTCTTGGAAAATCCAACGTACATAATACCCTCCCTCACTCCGGACCCCTGCCCATCCGCGTTCTTCTGCTAGCGTGAGATGTGATAACAAGAGAGGGTCGCTTATGCGCACGTTCGACAGGGATCGGCGCATGACGGAACACGGGATGGGCCTTGAGCGGTAACTAAGGTAAACCCCTTTTTCTTCTCTTCTATGCTTTTTTCACCTTCGGTGGTAGTTTTGGTTCATGTACAACGTCTCCTAGAGCAAGATAAGGAGTAGACTCTAGACGTTTTCTTTTTAACCGCGGTTGGAATGACGACATAGCAGTCAAAATAGACAAGTCGTCATTGCAATTAGGTTAATAGCCTTGACGTTGGATTTTCCAAGACTACTACCAAATAGTAGGTTTTCCTATTTGGTAGGTTGGGAGGTACGTCAAACCTCCCAATATAGGGGAGAAATGTGTGAAATGGATAGAAGCCTTCCTGAAAGATCGGAGACAGAGGGTACTGGTGAATGGAATAGGCTCGGGGTGGAGGGAAATTACAAGTGGGGTACCTCAGGGATCTGTGTTGGGACCACTGCTGTTCGTTATATTTATCAACGACTTGCCTGAAGTTATAACTAATGGAAGTGAGGTATACCTGTGTGTGGATGACACTAAGCTGAATAGAAGAATGAGGAGTAAGGAAGATATGGGTTTGCTTCAAGGAGATGTGGAGGGCATGAAGGGATGGTCTGAACATTGGTTAATGCCTTTTCATCCAAAAAAATGCAAGTACATGCGGATTGGGACCAGCAAGATAGACAAGGTAGGATACAGTATGTATGAAGCGATGGAGGAAGTGAATGCAGAAAAGGATATAGCCTAGGAGTAGTGATAGACAATAAGTTAAATTTCTCAGAACATTTAGCGGAAAAGATAAACAAAGCCAATAGAATTGTAGGGCTGATAAGGAGGACATTTGTGTCACTTGACGAAGAAAGCTTCAGGAATCTCTATACAGCGCTGGTTAGGCCGCACCTGGAATATGCGAACCAGGTGTGGGCTCCATATATGGTAAAGGATATAGAAGCAGTGGAGAAAGTGCAGAGGAGAGCTAGCAAGCTGGTACCAACGTTGAAGAACGCGGGCTATGAGCAGAGGTTGAGGACACTGGGGCTTCCGACACTGGCATATAGGAGAAAGAGAGGGGATATGATAGAGACTTTTAAGATAGTGTCAGGAAAGTACGATGAGGATGTGTGTGAAGGTATCTTCTTGATGCGGGAGGGAACAAGAACGAGAGGACACTAAGAAAATTTACAAAGAAAGAAATAGGCTTGAAAAGGCAAAGAACTCATTTTGTGATAGAGTGGTAAATGAGTGGAACGCACTGCCCCAGTATGTAGTCGATTCCGAATCAATAAGGGAGTTTGAAAGTAATCTTGATAAAGCATGGGGAAGACAAGATTTGAAGTTTGATTATAAAACAAAAATACAGAATAGTAAAAAATTTGCGTCTGCTACCGCCGCCGCCAACACCGTGAACGACCGCAGCAGTGCAAGTACTGGTACTGAGCTGGATACACAGGCATAGTTTGCCTTTTTCCAGAGGATCTACTGTAAGAAAACTGTAAGAATAATCGATCAATGTCTTTCGTTCCACCACTGTCTTATCCTTCATCGTCAACATCCGTTTCCACGTGTACTGTGGATCATTCTGTGTCGGAAGAAGGTGTTGGCTATCCACAGCCTCCTCCCCACACATATGTCCACAAGTGCACTACCATTTCCATTCACCTCTGATGTTACCCCCCACCCTCCCACCACTCCCTCAACTTTCCTATCACCCACCTTTCCATTCACATCCTCAATCAGAAATATTCTTTCGTTCTTGTCAAACTTCTCCAGGCACGCCTCCACATTCATCCAGAACTCCTCTTTCTTTATTTCAAGTGTATCCTCTGTCGGGGCATACACACACACAATCACCCACGTTTGTATTCCTACTTTCATTCTCACCCACACAATCCTTGAACCCACAGACCCATACTCTCTTACACATTCCTTCCATTTGTTACTTACAAACAAACACGCACCTTCTCTCGCTGTTCCTTCACTCACTCCAGCACACACACACCCATTCCACACTCCCACTCTCTCACATCTGAACCTTTCCATTTGGTCTCTCTCATTCCACATACAGTAAACTTCCGTTAATCCGAAGGGCAGCGGACCGGCCCTCGTTCGGATTAGTGGTTTTTTCGGATTATCGGACGTTACCCCCCCCCCCGACTTTTTTTTGAAGACCCAAACCAAGACACAAACACATGATAATAATGATAATAATGACTAATCATGACTTTAACTCACCTTATATGAAGAGAAGAGATGTGTAGCATTGAAGATAAGCCCCCAGCACCAGCCCCAACCCAGCCCCCAACCAGCCACTAGCCCCCTAGCCCCATATTAGTAACTTATAATCACTGCTCTGCACTGTAAGTGTACTTTAATGTAAAATGAACTTAAAAAGACTTATTTTGTTTTTGTATTTTGCTGGTTTTATATTTTTTTTGGGGTCCTTAAATCTACTACACTTCACTGATTATTACTCCACAGCCATATCCTCCAAGCCTTCAATATCTGAAGGGGGAGCTAGGGCTACCTCAGGAGTGGCTAGGCTGGCTGGGGCTACCACAGGGGCGGCTGGGGCTACCACAGGGGCGGCTGGGGCTACCACAGGGGCGGCTGGGGCTACCTCAGGAGTGGCTAGGCTGGCAGGAGCTACCACAGGGGTGGCTGGGGCTACCTCAGGAGTGGCCTTCACAGGGGATGCTAGGTCCTCCCAGCCTTCAAAATCAGCAGGAGGCATAGGTTCTGGTGTGGTAAGAGGTTCAGGTGAGCTGGTACGCGAGTCGTCTGTGAGAGGCATTGTTGCAGGTCTAGGGTTGTCTGGTTCATCTGATCGGCGGCCCCGATCGGCGGTCCGAAAATTCGGACTATTGGGAGAATTCGGATTTGGCCTCAAATTGAAAAATTCGGACTATTGGGAGATTCGAATTATCGGTCGTCGGATTAACGGAAGTTTACTGTACATCCAGCCTGGCATTTACTAGCACTTCCAGAACCTCTCTCTCTTTTGTGCCATCATTCATGCCACTAACATTCCATGTAGCCATTCTCAGAATGATTTTATGACTTATATAATTTTGTAGTAAAATTATCAGAGACAACATCTACCAACGGAAATGTGTAACACTTGTATAACGCTCTAGCTAGAACACTATCATTCAACTATTGTGTTTAAAAAATTATATATATATATATATATATATATATGTATATATATACATATATATATACAGTAAACTTCCGTTAATCCGAAGGGCAGGGGACCGGCCCTCGTTCGGATTAGTGGATTTTTCGGATTATCGGACTTTACCCCTATGAACCTGTGTATGACGAAAACATCGAGACATTAGGCCACCCAAATGACACAATGGTGCACACACACATATCATATGTTCATGAAATCACTTCAAAAGTTTACCATTGTCATTTTTTTTTTTTGTTTTTTTTTTTTTTTTTCTATGTGATTGAGGGAGGCAAAAGGCATAACTGCCTATAGCGAGTGCCTCCCCCATAGTTGAAAGAGTGACAGGGCCAAAATCAAGGGACGTTCGAGCCAAAATGCCTGGACACACGGAGTTTGAAGCAATTTAAGTCATAGGAAGAGGGAAAGACTGATTCTGGGAGAGAGTTCCAGAGCTCAGCTGTTGAGTAGAAGAAAGTTTGAGAGTAACGTTTCACTCTTGGGTTGGAGAGTTGCACAGAGTAGGGGTGGGATTGAGTTGCAAGACGGGTACCACGTGCCCTACGTAAAGGAGGTGGTATGCACTGGGATAGCTCTGAGGAACACTGATTATTATAGTAGCGATAGAATAGCGAGAGAGATGCAACATTGCGGCGGAGAGAGAGAGATTGCAGAGAGTTGGTGAGTGGACGGGAGTTAATGATACGAAAGCCCTTCCTTTCAACTTTGTCTAGGAGAGCGGTGTGAGAGGAACCTCCCCACACATGTGAACAATACTCAATACAAGGGCGCACTATGCCCCTGTACAGAGCAAGAAGCTGTGCAGGGGAAAAGAACCCCCTAAGGCGGTTGAGCACACCCAGCTTCTGGGAGGCTGCCTTAGCAAGACTGGTAATATGGTCCTTCCAAATGAGAGCAGAAGAAAAAGAGACACCAAGAATATTGAGAGAAGATGAAGGGTTGATTTTTGTATTGTTGAAGAATAAGGGATAGTCCGCTGGGAGATCCTGACGGGTAGATAGATGGAGAAATTGGGTTTGGGAAGCATTAAAGTTAACAAGGTTTTCTCTGCCCCAATTGGAAATTGTATTTAGATCAGAATTTAAGAGTTCTATGGCTTCATTACGTTTGTTGTTGAGAGATTGCTGGCTGGGGCGTTCTGAAAAACTAATGGAGTAGTGTAAGGTTGAGTCGTCTGCGTATGAATGGATGGGAATTAAGGTACAGTTAAGGAGATCATTTATAAAAATTAGAAAGAGAATAGGAGATAGGACAGAGCCCTGAGGAACACCGGAGTTTATAGGGTGAGGAAGTGAACAATGGCCGTCCACAACCGCGGCTATGGAACGGCCGGAAAGGAAATTAGAGACAAAGGCACAGATGGAGGGATAGAAACCGAAGGAGGGTAGTTTAGAAATTAAAGATTTATGCCAGACTCTATCGAAGGCTTTCGATATGTCTAGTGCAATAGAAAAAGTCTCACCGAAGTCCCGAAAGGAGGATGACCAAGAGTTAGTAAGATATGAAAGAAGATCACCAGTAGAGCGACCCTTAAGGAAGCCATACTGGCGATCTGAGAGCAGATTATGAGAAGAGAAATGCTTAAGAAATTTGGAAGCAAGAATAGTTTCAAAAACTTTAGAAAGACAAGAGATAAGAGCAATTGGACGATAGTTGGAGGGTTGAGAGCGGTCACCCTTCTTTGGGACAGGTTGAATGTGAGCAAACTTCCAGCATGAAGGGAAGACGTTAGAGGATAGACAGAGACGAAAGAGTTTGCCTAGGCAGGGAGTCAGCACGGAAGCACAGTTTTTGAGAACAACAGGAGGAACACCGTCCGGACCGTACGCCTTATTAGTGTTAAGCCCAGAGAGGGTAAAAAATTGTAGCCTATTACCTACTTCAAAACATTCAGATTAATGGTCAAAGGAATCTGCTGATATAAACGTCTTCTTCTTCTTCCGAGTTTGTCTTGCTCTTTAAGATCAGATGTGGTTCGGGAAGTAATGCCTTAACAACGGCACCTCCCTGAGAAGTTCTTGTAATTTTCCTTTTGTGATTTTTTTGAACCTGTGTATGACGAAAACATCGAGACATTAGGCCACCCAAATGACACAATGGTGCACACACACATATCATATGTTCATGAAATCACTTCAAAAGTTTACCATTGTCATTGTAGCCTATTACCTACTTCAAAACATTCAGATTAATGGTCAAAGGAATCTGCTGATATAAACGTCTTCTTCTTCTTCCGTCTACTAGCAAGTTTGTCTTGCTCTTTAAGATCAGATGTGGTTCGGGAAGTAATGCCTTAACAACGGCACCTCCCTGAGAAGTTCTTGTAATTTTCCTTTTGTGATGTGCTCTGTTATATTATATTGTATTGAAAGCACCCTTGTCTTGTTGTCTTGAAAGCACCCTTGGGACGCTCCGATCACTGAACTATAAATAGTAGCGTATCGGAACATCCAAAGGTGCGTTTTCAAGCTCAAGGCTAATACATCCAAAGGTGCATTTTCAAGCTCAAGACTGAATGCGCTTGCAGAAAATGCGGTGCAAGCCAGTAGCGCATCGGAGCGTCCCAAGGATGCGTTCAAGAGCAAAACAAACTCTCTAGCAGACGATATGGAAGAAGAAGAAGAAGAAGAAGGTGTTTACGTTTATATCAGTAGCTTCCTTTGACCATTAATCTGAATGTTTTGAAGTAGGTAATAGGCTACAATAATAATAATAATAATAAGCATGTTACTTATTTCTCATAAGCGCCAATTTTTCCGAAGAATTCACTAGCGCTCGAAAAGAGAAAGAAAAAAGAAAAAAAAATCAATGCATCAAAAGAAGGCTTATATACAACACACATTTAACAATCACTAGCAGTGGCAAAATAGCCTAAACTCTATAGCCATCTGCCATGACACCTCTCTCAAGATCATAGCTTCTCTCAAAGAGAAAAGTCTTAAGTTGTCTCTTGAAGCATTCAACAGAACTCAGTTGTCTCATGGACAGCGGCAACCTGTTATACAACCTCGGAGCCATGTAGGAGAAAGACCTCTCAAAGAAAGAAGACTGCTGGAAAGCCCATGGTTCATCAAGACGAAAAGGGTCATTGTCATGACGCACAACTACACCATGGTGTGCCGGTGGGCGCCTGAGCAGCTCCGCAAGGTACCTAGGCTCACCAAATTTGAGAACCTTAAAGGTCACCAAACACAACTTAAATTCTATTCTTGCTCTTACTGGCAGCCAGTGCAGTTCTATGTGAAGAGATGTAGTAGGAGTTCTAGGTGGAACACCAAAAATTAGTCTTGCGGCCCTGTTAAGAACAGACTGAACTTTCTTCAAAATATAATTTGGAAGACCCACCAACAGGGCATTGCAATAATCAACACGAGAGAAGACCAATGAGTGAACCAACATCAGGAGGCAACGTCTGGTTATAAACGGCTTCACCAAATAGAGATTTCTGATGTGCAAGTAACAACTTTTAACTATCTGGTTTACATGCTCTTTGAAATCTAATCGGGAGTTCACATATACACCCAGATTTCGAACAGAGTTGGCCGGTCGCAGCTGAGATCCACCCACATTGATGGAGAGGGCACCTACTATATCATCAGCTCTTCTATTTCCTCGGATGATGAGAATATCAGTTTTACCATCATTTAGTTTAAGTTTTCTCGCTCTCATCCACTTCTTGATATCAGACATCAACAATTCCATCTTACTCCGTATATCAACTATATTTGTGATTCTCACATAAATCTGGGTGTCATCTGCATAAAAGTGAAAGGTGACATTATGTGCACGAAGCAGAAGAGACAAACTGCTAATATAAATTATAAATAGGATAGGACCTAAAACTGATCCCTGCGGAACACCATACTGCAGGGGTGTCGAGTCCGAGACCACTTGATTTACCATCACACTCTGGGATCTACCTGACAAGTACGACCCAAGAAGCAAGAGAGCGGAGTCACGCACACCACAATCATAAAGATCACTCAATAACAACTTGTGATCCACTGTGTCAAAAGCCGCAGAGAGATCAAGCAAGACCAATAGTGAGGCCACACCATTGCAAATGTTCTCAACTAGATCATTATGTACTCTAATCAATGCTGTTTCAGTTGAATGATGCTGTCGGTAAGCAGACTGAAAAATTGGGATAGTTTCATTCTGCTGAAGTAGTGGTTGTAATTGGTCAAGTATTGCACGCTCTAATATCTTTGATATGAAGGACAGGTTGGAGACAGGACGATAGTTCAACATGTTCTCAACATCAAGTCCAGGTTTCTTTAGAGTAGGTCGGAGTAGTGCATGCTTCGGAGTAGTGCATGCTTTTCAGAATGTGGGAAGCTACCTTCAGAGAAGCACTTATTAATTATTTTGGAAATAAACTCAACTGTGTGATCATAGACTCTTGGTAGCTTGGAAACATTTATGGGATCCAACGGGCAAAATGTTTTATTGAGGTTTCTTATGTAGGACGAGATCATGTCCACCTCTACTGAGTGAAAGGATGAGAGGACATTATTAGGAATGTGTCGGGGTTGGAGTACAACTGAAAGTTCTTCACCAACAGAAGCATCATCCAGTTCCTGTCTTATGCGAGTTATCTTGCCAGCAAAAAATGCCACAAAGTTGGCAGCCAACTCGGCATCAGGTACAGAAGGTCTTAAGCTGACTCTTGTTTTTCCAAGTAAACTGTTTACAATTGAAGCCAACCTCCTCTGGTCGTTACCACACGAGTCAACTTTTCCCTGATAATACACTTTCTTTTCATCTTTGATTTTGTGGACCACAGCTCTTCTGGCTGACAGATATTGCAACACTTTTAAAGTGAATTCATGAACATATGATATGTGTGTGCTCCATTATGTGTCATTTGAGTGGCCTAATGCCTCAAAAAGGGGACTTTGGACTTCTTGAAATTCGGACCATCGGGAGAATTCGGATTTGGCCTCAAATTGAAAAATTCGGACTATTGGGAGATTCGAATCATCGGTCGTCGGATTAACGGACTTTTACTGTATATATATATATACAGTATATATATATATATATATATATACTGTATATATATATATATATATATATATATATATATATATATATATATATATACAGTCAACCTTCGAATGTGCAGACTAATAGGGGGGGACCCATGTCCGCACAATTAAAAAGTCCGGACATGGGAAATAGAGTAAATATACGATGTTTTCTAACCTTAAAACTGTATCTAATGACATGTACATGCAGCATCAACACAATATGAGGCAGCATAATGTTTCAGCTTGTCTTTGGCTTTCCTAATGTCTGATACAGCCTGTTTCTTTATCCCATACTCATCACATATCTTCGCAGAGCATCCCTTTTCTAATTTGCGTAGCACATCAAGCTTCTGCTGAACATTAAGGGTCACATGCTTGGTCTTGGGAGGTTTGGGAGGCATGTTGAAGCACTAAAGCACTGATTATTCACGGGTACGATGGGGGAAGCGAGTGGAATGGCGTTAGAAAACAAACTGAACTTTTCGGCGGGAAATTGCCTGCCTGCGTCACCGCCCGACCCACCAAATACCGGACAACTTTTAAATTAACGGTCTTTTGCCCGATTTGTCCGGACTTTTGGGGGCTTGTCCGATATCGGCTGTTGGGTCCGCACAAACCGAAGTCCGGGCAACTGGGGTCCGCCCATGCGAGGGTCAACTGTATATAAACTTCGGACATGTAACAAAACAATAGTTTGTTATTATTTGCCCTATGAAAATAATTCATAATACTTCATCATTAAAATGGTGGTTAAAGATCAAATAATCATTCTCTGAGTCCAAAACCCCATAAAAATATGATAATATACTAACCGATTTATGTATTTCAGATAATTCTGGATATATAATATATATAAATTAGGAGAGGCATATATCTTGTCCAAAAAAAAATTTATCTGCCGAAAGAAACGCCAACACACGTTATACCTATAAAAATGCTCAAATTAATGAAAATGTATATTCAGTGATAGCGTATACAACTATACATACCTATATTTTTTTCACTAGACCTAGTTAATTTTTGAGTTATTGATTTGACAGCATTGATTATTTTTCCAGCTCAATATTTTCTAAGAGTGAGTTCAATGCCTAACAAGAACAGATCCAAAACGAACATCTGTTAAAACTCGTATATCACCCCCTCCTATACTGATTATGAAGGCCTAAAAGTATGGACTGTGCATTTTGCACTAAAACATTTTGCACTAAAACATTGGACAGGAATAAGCAGCAATAATAAAATATTCATATAAAATAGTAGGAGCCGAAAAACAAATGAAATAAAGCCACGAACGTAGGTCCGATGTTCTCCTTGTTTGTCCTGACTTATCCCAGCTTTCTTGGCAATCATTTTTCATAAGAAATCACTATGTTCGAAGTTTTCCATAAAAGTCCGAAGTTTTCCACTTTTTCAAGAATACTTCGGACATCATTTAGGATAAGGATAGCTCTCTTATTATGGGGGATAATGTTGGGAGGCTTCCTGGATTACGGCGCACTATCACCACACATTACTTGACATCCTTAAATCTCTAATCTCTATACAGTCGGCCCCCAAAGGGTGCGTTTTCAAAAGGGCGCGGTAGGTACGAGAGTGGCACGGAATTCGTAAATGGAGCGGTTTTCCCAAAGGGCAATGTCTATGGCCAGGTCGGAAAGCGATGCGCAGCCAAGGAAGGTGAGGGAGAAGACGTGCTGGGAGAGTTAAGTGCCGGGAGAGTTAAGTGCCATAGGTCCAATTTTTGCACAAGTGGCTGAAGAGGCAATGAGGGAAGTTGTTGAAGGTGGTGTTGGAGTGTTCAACATCGATGATATCTTGGATGAAATGGAGTTAGCAGATGAGGTCACATGAAGAACCAGAGGAGGAACGCGTCCCAAGGGCGCGCATTTCCAAGGACACGGTGTGAGCGCAGTCTACATTAACCGCATCCTTGGGGGGCCGACTGTAATGTGTTTACAGTCGTGAATTTAACCCATCAGAAGGGCTCTGAGGCACCCATAAAAAACACACCCGAGCTACCCGGAAGGGCTCTGAGGCACTCATGAGCTCAAAGCCTGTAAGCTTGGTGTGCGAGGCGTCCGTCCGACGCATGTAAACAACAGCCGGCTGGACCGACGGCCCGCATCTCCGACCACAAGAAGGAGTGCGTCGCTTGTTCGTGTGTGCCTGTATGTTATTGTTAAGTATCGAAAAGTAGTGTAAAGTGGCTGTTTTTGCCATAAAGGTATCTCCAATGAAATCATCATCACAACTGAAACAGTTGACTTAGAGAGCTCTACTTAACGCCATTCTACAGGTACGAAACACATCTACGCTTGGGGATGCGCGGGAATGCGGAAGCAAGCAAAATAACAAAGATGCGGTTGCCTAGGTGTAGATGTTTTTCGGCCAAAACCCGGGTTTCGGGGAATATATATGGAATACATAGCCGGGGCTGGAGGGTTAAAAAACAAAAACAAATATGAAAATTTCCGAAATTACCCCAGTTTACGGTACCTCTGCCTCCTACATTCCTTTTACTGCATACTACTTTTGCACTTGCTTTCACTCCTTCCTTAACCCATCAGACCCGGTTGGGCTCTGAGGCACCCATAACAAACGCGGCCCACGGACCCCGGAAGGGCTCTGAAGTTCCGGCAGCTTGAAAGCCTGTAAGCTTGTTTTGAAAGCCGTCCGTCCGACGCATATAAACACAGCCGGTATGCCCGACGCCGCGCACCTCCGAACACAAGAAGGAGAGGTGTCGTTTGTTTGTGTGTGACTGTATGTTGTTGTTTTAGTAGTGAAAAGTGGCTCATATGGCTGACATCGCCACAAAGTTCTTTCTCCACGGAAATCGTCATCACAACTGAACCAGTTGACTTAGAGAGCTCTACTCAACGCCATTCTACAAGTACGAAACACGTCTACGCTTGCGGAATGCGGAAGCAGTCAAAATAATAAAGATACGGTTGCCTAGGCGAGAAGTTTTTTCGGCCAAATCCCCCGGGTTTCGGGGAATATTTATAGAATACAGTCGACCCTCGCATGGGCGGACCCCAGTTGACAGGACTTCGGTTTGTGCGGACCCAACAGCCGATGCGGACAAGTCCCAAAAGACTGGACAAAATCGGGCAAAAGACCGTTAATTTAAAGTTGTCCGGTATTTTAATAGTTCGTAGTTGTAGTTTGTGTTTGTCTATCACTCACTTCCCCCTCTGCAACTCTTTCTATCTATCTATCTATCTATCTCTCTAATGCATCTACATAATTCCCTTATGCATTAACATAACTAGGCCTATGTCTTATTTGGTATTTTTTTAATCTATGAATCAAGTCTAATACGATGTAATTGAAAACAATATTATCCTTCTAACACAAATAATAAAATGAAAACGAGAGTAAATACAAATTTCTCCTTTGTCTTTCAGAAACATAAGTCCGTCTCATTATATTTTCGGTGTGAGCATCCTGGGTTCGAGTCCACGGACTGCCACATATGTTTGTAAATTTCATTAATCGATTTTTGGAGTATGGTTGGTTGTTGGAAGGAACATAATAATTGATATTGGTTCAGGAGTAATTTATCGAGAGGACTTCCCTAAGTGGTTAAGGCCCCATTAATTGCTCTTTCCATTCACATATGCATAGCCTACGTGAGTTGCAGTTGGGATGTGTGTACATGCTTAGATTGATATGCAGGATTCGAAGTTGCATAATAAATCGTAGGCAGTGTCCACCAACCTTTAACTGTCTTCGTGGTGCGATGTATAAGGTGTTGATTTTCGGTGTGAGCATCCTGGGTTCGAGTCCACGGACTGCCACATATGTTTGTAAATTTCATTAATCGATTTTAGGAGTATGGTTGGTTGTTGGAAGGAACATAATAATATTAGTATTTTATCGCTCGCTCCCCCTAGCCACTCTCTCTCTATCTATTTATCTCTCTAATGCATCTAACTAACTCCCTTATACATTAACATAACTATGTCTTATTTGGACTTTTTGTAATCTATAAATAATTTCTAATGCGATGGAATTGAAAACAATATTATCCTTCTAGCACACAAATAATAACATGAAAAAGAGTCAATAAAAAAAGCCTCCTTTGTCTTTTCAGAACCAATTAAGTCCGTCTCATAATAGTTCGTGTTTATCGCTCACTCCCCCTCTGCAACTCTCTCTTTCTATCTATCTATCTCTCTAATGCATTACGTAACTCCCTTATAAATTAACATAACTATGTCTTATTTGGACTTTTTGTAATCTTTGAATCATTTCTAATACGATGGAATTGAAAAATATAATATCCTTCCAGCACATAAACAAGAAATAAGATACAGTCAACAACAAATATTCCCCCGTCTTCGAGTTCCGAGCGTCGGGAGATTTTATTTTATTTATTTACTGTATTGTTTTTTTTTTTTCCCACGGTTTATTTTCGCCTTGAAAGTGTGTCTACACAAATTTATTGGGAAATATTGTAACATATTTTTAATTGACATTTGTGTCATTTTTGCTGATTATGAGTTGGTGGAAAAATGTGTTCTTTAATTCCATCATATCGGAAATGATTCACAGATTATATAGAGACCAAATAACATACACTTTTAAGTGTGTTCAATAGTTTTGCATTATCAATAGGGTGTCATAAGGCTTATCAACATCATCACAGTGACGGGGTCGGGGTTGAGGCCGGGGAGGGGAGGGAGTAGGCCTACAGCGGCGGGGATATCCTTCCTTTTTTTTTTTTTTTTTTTTTTTTTTTTTTTTTTTTTTTTTATCAAATGACAAATATGGGGTCGGGGTTGAGGTCGGGATGGGGAGGGGAGGGAGTAGGCCTACAGCACAGCGGTATTTTTATTTTTTTTTATTTTTATTTTATTTATTTTTTTCCTAATGTATTTCCAATGTCCGGACTTTTTCAATGTGCGGACAAGGGTCCCCCCCTTATTAGTTAGCACATTCGAGGGTTGACTGTACATAGCCGAGGCTGGAGGGTTAAACTGTTGCCATTCAACCTCTACTTCTCTCTCTTCCATCTCTCACTTCCATCCACTTTTCATTTAGTTTTTCCTTTTACTCCCTCTCTTTTGTACTCTTCTCTAAATCACTAACTTTATATTTAACCCATTGATTGGCTGCGGGAGACGTTCTCGAACACTATGACAATTTACAGCAATCTACAGGCTTTTAAAGCCTCTTAACCCTTTATAGGGCAAGTGACCAAATTTGATCATGCGGGGGATCAAGCAAATTTGGACCTATGAGCGCGCGAATTTGTACCATCTCCAAAAACACTCCGCCCGACAAAGGGTTAAAGCCTGTAAAATCGAGTGCGAGGGAGCGAGAGCGCGCGAATTTGTACCATCTCCAAAAACACTCCGCCCGACAAAGGGTTAAAGCCTGTAAAATCGAGTGCGAGGGAGCGAGAGCGCGCGAATTTGCACCATCTCCAAAAACACTCCGCCCCACAAAGGGTTAACCCTCCTGGCCCGGGCTGTATCTCCAAAGGACAGGGTGGGCTACCCGGGCGATCTGGCCGAAAAACGTCTAGGCCTAGGCTACCGTATTTTAGTTAGTTTTAACTGCTAGAAATTTCCTACGCATCTATAAATGTAGTGCGGTTTCCAATCTGTAGACTGGCGTTGAGTAGAGCTCTCTAAGTCAACTGGTTCAGTTGTGATGACGATTTCAGCGGAGAGCATTTTCAGGCGATGTTAGCAATACG
>JBAKBP010027818.1:0-29523 GCA_037953745.1 Lithodes maja | reverse complement strand
CTGTATATATATATATATATATATATATATATATATATATATACATTACTTTATTTTATTTACGTGTACAATAGAATTATTTCTGAATTTATTACCTGAAGATTACCTGGCTTTCTTATTTTGTTTTTTCAGTGTCAACCCAGGAGCCATTTCCCTTCTCGTTGGAAAGGGTGTATATTGTGGCAAAGATATACAACTGTATAAACATTCTCATATATTTTCATAACAATAACAATGCATGGAAACAATTGCGCATAGCTCACGAACCAATTACTCTATATTATTTTTGTTTTCACCATTGGAAAGAGCACAATTTTCCGATTCCGGTGATATATACAGTTATATACGTATCTGACCAAATAACGCAACCACGAGGTGGGGAACAGCTCGGAACCCGGCTAGCATCGCCGGAACAGAGACGGGTGAAGCGTAAATATTCGCATTTTGGCTCTTCATTTCAAATATTCATAGCGCAAAAAGTATTTGTCCTAGGAACTTCTAGTTTGTTTTATACTCATCAGCATTATTTGCCGTATTCATTCAGCCTAAATTTAAAACCATACACTTCGTAGCAACGAAATAAATCGAAAATGTTATAAACCATATCAATCAAAATCAGATTTTTTTTTTTTTCGGTCATTGCATGGAAACAATTGTGCATAGCTCGCGAACCAATTATGCTATATTATTTTGGTTTTCACCATTGGAAAGAGCACAATTTTCCGATTCCGGTGATATATACAGTTATATACGTATCCGAGCAAATAACGCAACCACGAGGTGGGGAACAGCTCGGAACCCGGCTAGCATCGCCGGAACAGAGATGGGTGAAGCGTAAATATTCGCATTTTGGCTCTTCATTTCAAATATTCATAGCGCAAAAAGTATTTGTCCTAGGAACTTCTAGTTTGTTTTATACTCATCAGCATTATTTGCCGTATTCATACAGACTAAATTTAAAACCATACACTTCGTAGCAACGAAATAAATTGAAAATGTTATAAACCATATAAATCAAAATCATATATTTTTTTGTTTTCGGTCACTGCTTGAGAACTATTGAAGATAAACAATTTCTGTTTCCAGATTTGGAAAGAGGAGAAAAAATACTATTATTTGAGCAAAAAAAAAGATATGGTCATCACTCACAATTTAGAGCTAGGACGGTGTGAAGACAATTGCATGGGAAATAATTGTATTCCGGACTCATTTACACTTTCATATTTCGATTTATTTACATTTTATTTTATTTTATCATGTACTATAAATATTCCTCTTTCCATTGATATATGATACATCACAATAAACAGCATTCTGGTGGATGGAAATCGCGAAAAATGTAAGGCTTCGACAACACTCATGAGCCAAATTCAAGACCCAAAATACTTGTCAAGCGCCAACTCGGACTTATTGGAACATAATATGATGGAGAGAGTTAATGGTCGCATTAAAACCTATAAAGAGAAAGTGGGGATAATTATAAATATATATACGATATAGTGGAAAAACGTTTATTGTTGCAACATGAAACACAGGTGGACACTTTTAAACATCCAATTCCCCTCAATAACGTCCAAGTCATATCTCCGAATATAAACTACGGGATCGAAATGTTTAACAAGGCTACGAATTATTTGATATATAAAAATAAAATTCGATATAAAAATCAAGTGTATAGTTTTGAACCTTTACTATGCCTGACAGATTGTGTACTCCTCCGAGCTCAACTATTTCCGCAATCTCATTTACAGATACCTAACAATATTTTTGAAGAAGGAGAATACTCTAGTAATTTTCCCAAAATCATGCCCATGTCACCCCTAAACGATGAACCCCTGAAACTCATCACAAAAGGGGCCATACTCAAACGGGTCTCCTATAATACGAAGAAAAATGTATTCACTTATCATGAAAGTGATGTCATGTCCGGTGAGATACAAATCTTGAGGAACTTCCCCAACCCCTCAGAAATCTATGCCTTAATTCGGTCAACGACAGTGATTGACCATGATTTAGAGGATATGGGGTGGGTCATATTCTACGACGAACCATCCATGTCTATCGTTAACGAACAGGTATTTTCTCTGAAAAAATCTTTGGAATGTCACAACCCCCACACGACAGTCCTTAATGTATCATTGACGGAATATCTCCAAGAGAAAAGATCTGAGAGGGTGTACATCCTGCTGACCGACACGGCCATTGGTGTCGGGGACACGCCCACGCCCACCACCAGACCATCTATACCCCCTAGTCTAGAGTGGTTTTTAGAAAACCCATATATTGGTTTGTCATTAACATATGGTTTGTCGGTCATTGGCCACAGAATTGACCCACCCCATACTTGTTCAAAGTCTTTGTTCTCTGGTGTGTTTCCAGACGATATCAATGATGTCAATTTTTGTATGGTAAAATGGAATGATAAACACTTAATAAGTTACAATGTCACTCGCGTAAATGACACATCGATATTGGTCCAAGGAGCAAATGTGTCCTTTAAGAATAAGAAAAGGGAGACTCTTATCATTTATCGCTTCCCGGATAATATCACCCAGGAGGAGCTTCAGGGTCAAACAATCCCCCACTTTTCATCAGATACTCTATGCGATTACACCCTCACCAAATGGTATACACAATTACCCACCGAGACTAAAACCTTTTCTAATGTGGTCATATATAGTGCCTCAAACAGGCAAACCTTCACCCCCTCTAAATCCCGAGATGATCTTATATCGAACGATTTCTTTTTACAGGATAGCGACGTCGGCACTATCCTGCTGGCATGGTTCGATAATAGAGATTTGGATCACAGATGGTTCCCTAATTTTGTTAATAGTATGACTGTCCTACAGTATCCCACGGGGGCGCGATATCGGTTAAAAACCCATCAAGTGTGTATGGGCAAGCGTTGGATAGCATTTGTCGCGGATGTGTTTATAGACATGACCTCGCAATACTTTATCGAGATAACCAATGGTTCACTAGAGAATCAGACATTAAAGGCCTATCCAATGCGCTCCCTAATATCGAGAGAGAAGAACGGCGAGCGGGTTTACTACGACTCCTTACAAACCAGTCTGAATAACCCAAACACAGAATTGGGTCATTACTATTTGGTGGGGGTGGAGAGGACCACCGGTATACAGAAATATGTCGACATTATCCAATTCAACCGAAAACCCGATGACAGAATAACCATTCCAAAATTAAACGAATTACACTTCATACAACATAGTCTACCAATAGATACTGTAAAAATAAAATATATTCTTATGGGATTCCTAGAGTATGTACACTACTTTGATCCCATACATCGACACTCGACTAGGGATGAACTTATAGAAATATATAGAGAGGCTAGTAAGTTTCCCAACAACTCAGTTTCCATATTACAGTCCATCTCAGATAAATTTGAAGATTTGTCATGAATTGTTATCGTTTCTTATTGGTGGGTGGGGTTGTGTTTATTGCCACCGTGGCCGCCATAGGGGTGGTGATAATGGCAACAATGGCCAGCCTCGCCATACCATTGTCCACGGTGACGACGGCGGGGGGGGGTAATACGTTTCACCAGAATAATATCGGACATTTCCTTTCTAGAGAATGGCAGTCTCTATCTCGAACTGGAAGAGAAAAAATCTTCCTGTGAAATTCCCCAATCTCTTACGTTCATATTATCTGCGGAGGATAAAATCATTCTATCCGTTAATCACACACTTTCCTCTCGCGTAAATTATACCATTGTGGAATCAGACCTATTTGAAACACTATTATTTCCCGGACGTCCATATACTATTCAAATTATTCTTAATGATATTTTCATTATATATAATTCTACTATTATTTATAAGAGAAGTATCTAGAATATGTTATCGCCCCTCATATGTTTCAAAGACGCCATCCTAATAAAAATTATCCGCTTTCCTTTACATTACGTGGTTTTTCCTCGAGCTATATTTGTAAATTACGAATACAATGATAAATTCCCCATAATAATACCCCGCGCTAAGTATCCTCTTCCCTATCCCGATATTCGAATTCGCGATGGTCAGCTACTATCTAGAAATGACAAGCACGCATTACGTTTTACCCAGGTTATAAATATAAACAATCCCTCGGAGATTTATGCCATTCTCAAAACCAAGCGATGGAGAGACGATGACGTTCAGGATATAACCGGATTCACTCTAACCTATTATACAAATGTGGTGGGTAATTTTGTTAACAAGACCTATCACATTAATCCTAAAAAGGAGGACGGCTGCATGTTAGTATACAATCACATATTGGAGAATACAACCCCTTTAAGTAATTTTAGTGTAATTGTTTTTAATAAGGTTCATATTGTGGGTGTATCCACCCATATAAGTGCCACCCCTATCAATTTTAATAATAAAATACTACCTAGTATAACTTGGTTTTTTGATCAACCGTTTATTGCCATCCATAGATACGGTACACATCTTCTTTTGGGTAAGGAAATCTCACCAGACACTTGTGCGAAGGGGGCATTCTCCGGACTGTATTTTAGGGCGTCCGGCTTGGACTATGCCAATAGATTTTATAGACAAGGGCCCAATAACGGTCGATTCATAGTATATCCAATATTGAACCTGTTCGAATAGGGAACTTCTATTAGTTTTAGCGGGTAAAACATTTTTCGGAGTCAGCGGGGTCCAAGAGAATCTTACCCCACACTTGTAATTTTTTTTGTTAACAGAGACAGTGCTGGTCCGTCTATATATATCATCAATATAATACCAAAAACACCAGTTGGTTCCAAGCCCAGTGGGTTATATATAGCCAGTCAACCAGCCGCGAAAAAGTACACTATTGAACATGTTGCAAGTATCTCCTTTATCCCTTATGGACAACCAACCTGTCGTGACCATAGTGGGATCAGTAGCTAACATTTATACTTGTCAAACTTACAAGAATAATACCAGCTATGTAATTCACGCGTGTTATAAAATCCCAGTGGGTTATGATTGCTATATATATAGCTTTGAGGCGACCATAGATAAATCTCGCAAGATTATCGGACAATGTCTCGAGAAAACAAAGGCGGAGGTGAAATTTAATGAAGCTATTCAACGAGGTGAGAAGGGTATTATAGTGAAACAATCTAACGACCACGAACACATATTGGATATCAATTTAGGGAATATACCTCCTCGGACAACAATTATAATCCAATTTAAAATGTTACAGATATTGTTCCTCAATTCAAACGGGGGGACTAATTTTGTACTTCCAAATAGTGTCATTGGATACAAAAAACCTGATACTCACGTATCCAAAATTGGATTTGATTGTTACTCAAACGAGAATAATTATAAATTATCATTGCAAACAATCGTCAAATCACAACTAATTAGTCATCAGAGGGGGCTGGATGGTATGGTTCATGTAGCGGCAAAGATGGAAAATGTGGTGAAGTGGATGCAAGCTTTCTATGAGATGGGAAATACCCGAGCCGACAATTTCCACCTGAAGGACAATGTAATTATGATTACTGGTGTACTCGACCTATTAGCTCAGGAACCAAGTGAAATGCAACTCGTAGTTGATTGTTCAGGGAGTATGGCTAAATGTAAAATTAAGATGGCGAGGAAGTGTGCCATGCAGTGGTTGAATACGCTAAATGACAATGTATGTGAGAGGTTTAATATATTTGCTTTTGGTAATGAATACAAGTTCTTATTTCCACAATCTCAGAAGGTCAATTCCGATAATATTGAATTGGCTCAAGATTTTATCTGTGGTTTAGATGCCGACATGGGCGATACCAATAATAAGGATGCTATTACATGTGGTATTTTTAACGCATATCCCCCTAAAAAGGTGTTGATAATTACAGACGTCCTTGTAGAAAATGCGACGGAGGTGAAGGCGAATTTTTCTCGATCCATGAACCCAGAATCTCAAATATTTATTGTTGGTATAGGTGATGGTGTTTCTGACAACCTTATCAGACGTTTGGCCCTAAACCATAATGGAGATTATATTCTAGTAAAAAGTCAAGAACATATGCGTACAAAAATACAACACTTCATGAACAAAATTATTCATCCTTGTGTGAAAAATAGTGGGGTTAATATAAACACAGACAATTATAGGATGGATAAGGTGCTTTATTGGGGTCAAGCGTTTACACTATTTCTCAGGGTCCCCCCCAATAAAATGACAGATTATACTACGGCTAGTATATCATCCAATGACAATATAATTTGCGGTCCGGCTCCGGTGGGTAAAGTTGAAGGAGCTAGTCTTCATCAGATGGCCGCTAAGGAAACGATTGATGAATTACAATAGTCAAAGAGCCCGGGTATTATCGGAATGCAAGATTATTTAGATATGAATAAAAAGATTATTAATTTGAGCGAGGCGGGTGGTATGGTCTCTCAGTTAACTTGTCATATTGCTACGGGTTGATTTTGTTTATATAAACACCCAATAATGTTGAAGGATGCAGTGGTACCTTTTTTGTTAATGGTATTGTATTTGCACTTTCTGAAGGCGAGCCATTTTGTTCTATATTAATATTACTTGTATCTGCTAGGGTTAGTTTCGTTGTACCGTGTGTAATTGTCTTATGGGCCAGATATTCCAAGCTTATATTTGCATCTAATATGGGAATAGTCTCATAATATGCTAGTGAACATATATTCATCAAATCGAGTCTATCCTTTTTGGATAATTTAGTAGCATGTTCCCTTGAAAAATACTTCAAAACTCTTATTAGGGGATTTTTTTCATAGGGTGATACCTTTGCTAGCTCCTCGAGACAATAGTGCTGTTCCATTTTAGTGTACTAAAAATTCTGAGTACTAAAGACTATATATATATATATATCTATCTATGTTTTACATTTTCAATAAATCATTGTACAGGATATCATTTGATGCAAATATATCAACACATGGGGTATATAATCCCTGTGATGAATTCCAAGTTAAAATATTTAAATTTGTATTATCAGGCATGTTATGTATAGGTAGTTTGAATATATGAAAAAGTGGAATTGTTTTGCCTGTGTCGGCAAAATTGAGAATTTGTTGATATACCATACACATGAGCATGGAAAGAATCCTAGTTGGATCGGATATATTTGTGGGTCGTGTTGTAGGTTCAATCTGTCCAAATCTTAACCTTTGCATTTTTAACCTCTAACCTAATCTCTTAAATATTTTATTTAGAGCCTGTCTGTGTGCACGGTGTGGTAATATTTTATTTTTATAATAAAATTGATTTAACCGGAAAACTCGTTTTGTTTCAATCTTGACTCCTCTTTGTAGTGTAGACTCGTCTTTTTATACCTATAGTACCGGATCGAATGGGTAGTCATACCATCGGTCTTCTTATCCATCTCAGTTCGAAAACGAATTCTTGACACAGGCCCTTCACCTATACACACATAAATATGTGTTTAGGAATTTCCCAAGATTAATATGACTACATATCCCACTTTGGACATAGGATATTTATATTATCAAAAATATCCTAAATATTTTATTAATAAATTATATGATTTAGTTAGAGCTGAAAACTTATTACATCAATTTGAGGTAGTTTTTATTGGAAATGAGTTAGTGAGGAGCTGTGTGCTTAATTTGGCGGCCCAAAATGAGTTTGGTGATAAATCAGCAGAGGAACTAAGTCAATTATTTCGGGATATTGAAATTATAAATATGAAACAGAAACAAAGTTTCTTGGATATGAACTATGAAATTGTATTCGTGGTCCAACTGGAATCTCATATGATGGAGCTAAGATCATCAAAATTCGACTCAATAGTTAAAGATCCCGATAACACACTATTAGTATATAAAGCCTCACAGTTTAGGCCGTTCATGAATACGGGGCCCCGCCCATTACAATCACTCACGGTGGAGAATGACAGTACCGATGAAAGAAATTTAATGTTGAAAACTTTAAAGATCACCCAGGGAAGTGCATCCCATAAAATTATTCTTAATATAATTATATTTACTGACAAAATCGTATAAACATATTCAAAGGTGGTTTGAATATTTTCTAAATGATATAAACAGATTGGCAGCTTTCATTATATTTTCCAACAATAGGATAATTATAACCCCTTAGATATAGATGCCCAGAAACCTTTCCTGGATTTGCTACAAAGACGAGTCAAGAGGTTGTTGAAACAAACCAAGTTTTCTGGTTAAGTAAAGTTTATTGTAAAAACAAAAATCATACCACAGATGTAGTTATAACAAAGCGGCCAAATAATATATTGACCCTTATATTACCTTGACATTTTCTTATACCATTTAGGGATCGACCTAATTTGTCTTGTTTTGGCATGGGGGCTATATACCATATTGTTAAGTAATTCCATTATATTATTATTATCTAGCAAATTAAAAATATAATTAGGATATGACTCATTATAGTTTTTACCCAATAAACCGCTAAACATACTATGCATTTTAACCTTACCCTTTGAATTTGAAATAGTTAAATCTATATAGTTATTATTAAATAACAAGGAATTATTATAATCATTATTTTTCTTAATTACCCATTTCCAATTAGGATGGTTCAGTTGTATAAAGCAACCACCATTGGCTGATTGGAGCACGATATATTTGAATTGACAATGCTCTAGGCTCTCTTTGGATATGAATACAATATTTTTTTGGGCCAAGCACTCACACACCCTATTGTCCACCATGACTTTATCGCAGAAACATTTAACGGCGGTCGATCTATCGTCGTGGGGGTACTTACATGTTAAACAGAACAATGTACGTTTAAAGAATATGTCGGTATACCAGTAATTGTACCTATCAATTCTATTTTGTCTATGTTGTATATCTATATCATCAATAGGTATACCATGTAGATCATAACCTAAGATTTTACAAAGTGCATTATTCACCTTGTCAGACTTACATATAATGTCGGCAATATCTAGGAAGGTAGAAGCGTGACGAGTTAGACAGACACTCAAATGCAGACTCATGCACATATCCGTATACTCAATATATGCACACCTAATAATCATGTATATATGCGATTCTCTATATTTAATTTTACAAAAACAATTATTTTTCTCCTCGTCATATATACCATTATATACATCGTTATATAACATTATTATATTATCATTATCCAAAATAGATTTTTCCTCGGAAAAATCAAAGGGTTCTCCATCTGGGCAAAATAAATGGTCGCACTGTTGTGAAAATATTTTAAAGATGACACCCATGGGTGATCGTATCCATCCCGAATGTTTAAAGCCGATTTCAGGTGGATCCATTGCCGGCGGTAGTTGTAAGCTCTCGTTTCCTTTTCCAAAGCTTAAATAGTACAAGCACAGTGGTTAAAATTGTTATGAGCGATAGACACCCACTAGCGAATTTCGAGTCTCCGGTATTTAGACCATTTATACTGTGAATAATTTGCTTCAAAATGTCAAGTGTTGCGGCATCAATAGTCATCCCCCCACCGTTAATCGAATTTAAAGATTGTTTATTAGGAGGAGTCTCATCGGCATGGTTTATAGCCACAAAAGTTAAACAAAACATTAAGACTGGCAGTACAATACCTCTATTATTTCCGAAAAACATCGAGTATATCTTGTCGACTGGCCCGCTCCCCTCTCATATACACCCAATCATTTTCCATATTTACTATATCAATTATATTAAGCGCTTGTTTTTGTATATTTGAGCTAACTTTATTCGCTGATTGGGTAGAATTTAATGGTTCCATTTCAGTCCCAATGGCGGGATTTGTATTGTTAACTCGTAAGATGTCCTTTTGTAATACATATGAATAATAATTGTGGCAGCCCAATAAATGATAATTATCGCCAAATGCCTCCTCTAGTGTGATGTATATATCTTTCCCTGTACAATTTTGTTTTTGAATATTGAACATGGGAGCACAATCATCCACCCAATCACCATCAATAGCTGAAAATGTATTTACAAGAGTATCATTGGCCCCGGGACATTTAACCTGTCGTCTTTGTTGGGTGATATTATTAGGGTAATTGTAAATCTCTCCCTCTTCCACTATAGCCTTAAAACCGAATGGTTCAACCTCTATACACCCATTATAATGATTATATTGTTTAACTATAATTCCTTTCAACTTGGGGGGTAAAATCGAGTCAAATGTATCGAGCACATTTATATACTTATCAAAAAGATGGGTTCTAGACATTACGTTTTTTTAAATCTAGCGAGCAAATCCTCCTCAGGTAACGACGACTGCTGTGTCACTATATTATTTCTGAGAAAACGTTTGGTTAAGGTTGTATTCAGTATATTTTCCGGCGACAATTTCCGTTTTCGGGACTGTAAACTTATATCCCTATGCAAGTACTTGCTTTTTATATCTCGAAAATGGGAACTAGATCCGAAAGATACAATTATTCCTAGCGTATCTGAATATTCATCATATTTTTCAATATCGAATGATTTGTTTTGATATTTTGATAACCCTTTAAAAATAGTATTTATAAATACTATTATTTTAGAGTATCTATATATTACATGTTTATAATTTTCAACGAAATATAGTATATCTTGTAAATCTGAATCTTTTATTTTCAACCCTTGTTGTAGCGTTCGGAAATAGGTCTTTGTGAAAATCTCCTCCGGGGGGTTTGTTTCATTTAAATGTGCGTGTCCGTGAATAAGGTTTAAAAATTCCTCGTGGTTGAAAACGCTTCGGCAAAAATCCTTGGTATAGTCTGTAATATTGTTTGTCCATTGTTTAGTTTCCTCATTTAATAAAGCTAAGTTTATAATGACTATGTTGTCAACTACAACTATGAATTTATTAGAGTGTGTATTATGCTCGCTCATGTGACAATTTAATATTCTTTGGGCCTTATCTCGATCCGATACAACTATGGGAAAAACAACCGAGTGTGTGTTACTGCTGTCATTGTACAAAGCGAATGTCGGTATCCGGTGTGACGATTGGTCAGTCTCTGCCAAAAACATGTCTCCCAGTATAGTCATCGAATCATGTTGGCCCATGAGTGAACATAATTCAATAATTTCCCGACTACTAAAATTCGGCGAGTCCCACGTCGTCTTTCTTATCAAGAGCGTCATTGTTTCCAGAAACTTATTAATATCTCTTGAGTGATATTTACCATGTTCGTAAGAGGCCTTAAAATCGTTCAATTTAGTATACTTACTCGCGGTTAGTAAGTTGACGGCCGCATCGTAAAGACCTAATATGAGCAGTTTTAACTTATCAGTATCATCTTCATGGGTATCAATTATCCCTTGAATATCCTTTATCTTTCCATGTTTGATAATGTTCGATAGGGTTTCTTCATCATTAGTCTGATTATCGGTACTGATTATATATCCATTTAAGGGCAACGAGTTAGTAAAATCCCGAATACATGATGATGTAATTTCGGGATTTTGTTTTAATATCTTTACAACATTACCAGTTCTGAGAATCCTATTTAATATTTTAAAAATAATTACAAATGCGCCAGCTGTAACAAACCCCATATATTCCATGGTTATTATACGTTTAATAAAGGCTTCAATCTTATTATACCTTTCTTTAGTCATAAGATAATTGATGGTTTTACTCTTTATATGCACATCTTCACTTATACTTTTAAAATTGGTATTGTAGGTGTGTATTATTTTATCCCTAGTTAAATCTGTATTGTATAAGTTTGGGTTTTTTCTAAAATATGTGTCCATAAAATAATGCTCGATATTTTTGAGAACATCTTGACTATAAGTTGAACAGTATTTATTAATATTATCACATTTAAGCTCATTTACCTGAAAGGTGGCCAGAGACATGAACATTATTTCAGTCATGATCTGTATACCCAAAGAGGCCTGAATTGAAATATCTATAGGGTCGTCGGATGAACATATTGTAGTAATGATTGGACATATGAAGAAATGAAAAGTTATTTGTCTCACCTTAAATAAATTTTCATTGGTTTCAATCTCCTCTGACACTGTGACCCTTGCTAAAGTTTTTTATAAATATTTGACACAGGCTCGAACGACTGTCCTGTATCTCTCCACGAATTGATTGAAACACTTCGGATAAATCTTCAGATATACCCTTTAATAGAAGATCACTGTGATTATCCATTAACTCTGTGATAATATTGCAAAATAGTGTATTCATATCTTTCTGTTTGGCTTTAGAGATCATATAAAAAGCATCATTGGCTAAAAATAAGTCATTTAATTGATTGAAAAGCTTATACCCCACCTTTGAAGAAAGTGTATTTTTAAAAATTTCAAATATTTGACCCATATCCACTCCATTATTAGTGTTCATAGGTTTATAACGTAGCTTGTCATCCTCGGTATCTTTTTCAGCCTCATCCTCAGTGTCAGCCTCATCCTCAGTGTCAGCCTCATCCTCAGTGTCAGCCTCATCCTCAGTGTCAGCCTCATCCTCAGTGTCAGCCTCATCATCGGTTACTCTTTCTTTGTCGTAAAACATAATTTATGGGCAATCAAATCAATGAATTAATTACATTCAATTGGTAATTTACTTAAGAAATATAGCATATCAAAGAAAAAGTCCGATCGACGGAGCCTTTCTAGACAGAGACAGTAACCCTGTTGAAACTTTTCCTGGATTCATCGTCATTGACATTACTACAAAGAGGATGAGTCAAGGTTTAGAAATGAAATTAGTTTTCTGGCTAAATTGTATTGTAAATAATATACACACATACCGCACATACATGTGACGGAGGTGAGTAGTACAGTTCAAGATCCCCGAAGCGACCAAACAATATTCCGCTAAAGGTCAGTTTTTTGTTTACCCGCTGAAGGGTTAACAGTGATACTATGATTATAAATAGTTAATACTTGTTCTCGTAAAGGTAAATACATAAATGAATTGTATTCAATTGGTAATTTACTTACAACATATAACACATGTATTAATATTTGTAACATAATAACAATAAAAGCAAATACACCTAATGTATATAACAGACATGAAAATATTGTAGTGGGATAATGAATGATAATGAAATGATTGGTATTATCATTAATATTGGATTCTTTACTCATAATACCTAGATTCTTGTGTCTTATTCCCTTATTTAATATTCAACATACATAATTTATTTACTATGGAATTAGTTTTCAACATATATAATTTATTAACTAATACATGAATTCCACATAGGCCTAAATGTATAATTGGAATGATAATAAATATAACACCGGCAAATATGACCAAAGTGTCGATCGGTGTGGACCAGTCAAGTAAGGGATAAATTTTATTATGACCATATCCATTCGTACCACCCATAATATAATATACAATAGAAAATGTCAAATATATAGCCAATACAATAATAGCTTGATAGAAGTGGAATATGCGTTTAGGTATATTGGACACAATATTGTTAAGTATTGTATATACACATGGAATGATATGTTTACTAACATTAAGTAATGTCAGCTTACTAAAGAAATAGGGATATACCAGACACCAATAAAATAGCGTTATAAATATATGGAGACATTCAATTACATTGGAAAAAAACCATACAAGTTTAATATTTATATTCACCCTCATACTCTTTAAGAGTTGAAAAAAGGTTCCTATAAATGATAATACAATCATCCAATTTGTAAAATATATAACCCAATATGGATTATAATTATATATAGATTGTATAACTTCTGAAATACATAAGGATAAGAAATATATACACCAAAACACTCTAAATATTAAATATACATTATGGGGCAATAACTTTGAATTTATAAATAGTTCTTCATTGTGACATTCCATATTAACATGCAACATAGGCGTATTTGAATATATAGTCTTAAGCGGTTGCATGTTGGGTGTAGGTAGAATCTCAAATACAAATGTAATCCACTAGATATATATTTATATCGACAATTTTTCCAAGAATGTCAATCCTTACTCAATAGGACTCCAAGTATGCCATTTTTCATCTTCCGACGAATCCGTAACCGTATTATAGACAGTGCCATCCCAAGGTGTATCAACCGCCCGTATATCTGAATGGCCCTTTATAATATCCGACATTCTTATTATTTTCAATTTGGCGGCAGCATCATATGACGATCTGGAATACACACAAAAATATATTTTGGTATTTTTACCCAATGGTTGCCACATCCTACCCTTCGTCTGCTCCTGTATTGCAATCTTGTCCTTTGTACTTAATGTTGATTTTTTAGATATTATCCCCCAAATAATACAATAATCTGTATTTGCTTCTATATGTTCACGATCATTTAACATATTCCTAACCGACGACGAATATGACTTTGTTTTATTATCAATAGTAACCCAGATACTGGTAAATTTTACAATCCATGACTGTAGCTCGGGTATTTCCATCCAGATATTTATTCCTGCTTTTCATAGTGGGAACTAGACACCATTAATATTTTCATTTATCTCTCTATAACTCATTCGTGGCTTCACCGACATATTAGGGATACATTGCCAGTCATTTTTATTAGGTGGCCACATAAAACTGAAAGGTTTTCGCCCCCCATTTATACTTTTCCCATCACAAAACCGCCTAAAAAGTTTCAATACGTTACGGACATTGTTTATAAACTGTACGAGTGAGTCTCCGCTTAGGATATGAGCATATTTCTGAAACCATATATCCAATCCTTTCATGTATTATTCCTGCTTTTCATAGTGGGAACTAGACACCATTAATATTTTCATTTATCTCTATATACCTCATTCGTGGCTTCACCGACATATTAGGGATACATTGCCAGTCATTTTTATTAGGTGGCCACATAAAACTCCCATTTATACTTTTCCCATCACAAAACCGCCTAAAAAGTTTCAATACATTACGGACATTGTTTATAAACTGCACGAGTGAGTCTCCGCTTAGGATATGAGCATATTTCTGAAACCATATATCCAATCCTTTCATGTAACACATACAAATCCAAATATATTTTTCAGAATCATACTTTAACCCTTGGTTCCCGGATGACCTCATGTACGCCCATAAAAAAGCATGTACCAGGTACCCGGAAGGCCTCTTATGCACCCATGACGTCACAGCCTGTGAGCTTGCTGTGCGAGGCGTCGGTCCGACGCATGTAAACAACAGCCGGCTGGACCGACGCTCCGCATCTCCGGCCACAAGAAGGAGAGCGTCGCTTGTTCTTGTGTGCCTGTATGTTGTTGTTCAGTATCGAAAAGTGGTGTAAAGTGGCTGGTTTGGCCATAAAGTTATCTCCAATGAAATCATCATCACAGCTCACCCAGTTGACTTAGAGAGCTCTACTTAATGCCATTTTACAGGTAAATAACACAGCTACGCTTGGGGATGCGCGGGAATGCGGTAAGCAGTCTGATTAACGAATATACGGTAGCCTAGCCTAGACGTTTTTCGGCCAAAACACCCGGGTTTCGAGGAATATATATATAATACATAACCGGGGCTGGAGGGTTAAGCTATATTCAATATAGTCAAATATTTGGGTGGTATCAAAGAAAAGGATGTGGTTAAGTTCAGCGTCGGCAATCTTTACAATTCTGTTATATAAAGCCGGCTTCGTATTAGTTCGTATGGTCTCCTTAAGACGACACAGTACACTCTGGACTTGTTTTACGGCCTCATTCGGTTTTCCTTTTTTCAATTGTTTAGAAACCAAACCTTGTGTATCGAACATGTCCACCAACTGCTCTATAATTAGTCCTAGTCTATTATAAAACATAGAATGTACCCAACCATCCTCATTATCCTGTTCTTTGAGATTACTTATAACATCCCCATAACTCTTTCGAAAACTAAAGTGGTCATGTACTAGTTGGTGTTTAACAATGTCTTCCAATAGGACGCTCTGTTGTTTAATAAATGTCTGGTCATGGTCACTGAAATTTACTCTAAGGAGTAGAAATATCATATTTAATATAATAAATATGATATATAGAGTAATATTATCTTTGGTTAGTTTGTCTTTTAATAGAGTTTTAATTGATTCCGCATCAATTACCACTATTTCTTCTTCACTACATGTTACATTGTTCAACTCATTAAAGTCACGTAGGAAACTGGCACTGTCTTCTGTGAATCGCTCATATATATCTGGAATCAACAAATCGTTCAAGAGATAGTCGGCCAGTTCATACCGCCCATCGATTACATCTTCATCACTTAAATACTTTTCTGTTCTGAAAATGCATTTAGTGGCGCAATGTAAACTCTCAAGACACAGTTGATCCACAGATTCACCCCGGGCAATTATTTTGTCCTCTAATATTTGGATAGCTCTTTCCATAGAAATTGAGTTTCGTTTAACCAAGTTTGCACACTGTAATTCTACATTTATTTCAATGTCATTTTTCATTTTTTTGATCTCATGTCTACCATGATTCTCACACTTCCTTTTATTGGATCTTTCGGGGTGTTCATATGTTAACGGATCGCATAGATCGGGCAAATCATCGCACTTCTTTTTTCTGGATGAATATGTTGATGGATTGAATAGATCGGGCAATTCAACATCGGACTCTTCTGAAGATGGATTGACTAGATCGGGCGAATCATCATCGGGCGAATCTTCATCGGGCGAATCATCATCGGGCGAATCATCATCGGGCGAATCATCATCGGGCGAATCATCATCGGGCGAATAATCATCGGGCGAATAAACATCGGGCGAATAAACATCGGGCGAATTATCATCGGGCGAATAATCATCGGGCGAATAACCATCGGGCGAATTTTGCATCGGGCGAATAATCATCGGGCGAATCATCATCGGGCGAATCATTTGAAGTATCACCCAAATCTAAATAAAATAAAAAGTGTGTTTCATTATTTGTGAGAATTGTATATGTTTACTATATGACATGATATTTCATAAAAAAAAATTAGAACCTACCAATATATTCTGGTAAAGAATCCATTTATGATAACCCGAGGCCAACTGCAATGATGAGAAGTACCTTGAATATAATACATATATGGAGGGATTTCGCTAACAATGCACCTGGGTGAACCATTCCCTTCTCGGTCCGAGGCCAACTGAATGATGAGAAACACCTTGACTATTTATATATATACCGGAGGGGGATGGAGGGAGGGAGGAGAGATCCAGAGTGTGAGTCAAGCAGTGAAGTCATTCTTATTTTTAACCCCTTACATGTCATAAAAAATGTATGTTTAATATATTATTTTTGAGAATTGTATAAGTTTACTATATTATGACATGATATTTCACAAAAAACATTAGAACCTACCAATATATTCTGGTGAAGAATCCATTTATGATAACCCGAGGCCAACTGAAATGATGAGAAGTACCTTGAATATAATACATAATATTATGGAGGGATTCCGCTAACAATGCGCCTGGTGAACCATTCCCTTCTCGGTCCGAGGCCAACTGAATGATGAGAAACACCTTGAATATATATATACCGGAGGGGGATGGAGGGAGGGAGGAGAGATCCAGAGTGTGAGTCAAGCAGTGAAGTCATTCTTATTTTTAACCCCTTACATGTCATAAAAAAGTGTATGTTTAATATATTATTTTTGAGAATTGTATATGTTTACTATATGACATGATATTTCACAAAAAACATTAGAACCTACCAATATATTCTGGTGAAGAATCCATTTATGATAACCCGAGGCCAACTGAAATGATGAGAAGTACCTTGATTATATACACATATATGGAGGAATTTAGAACCCACGCTAACAATGCACCGGGTGAACCATTCCCTTCTCAGCCCTAGGCCAACTTAATTATGAGATTCACCTTTACTATATATATATTGTAGGGGATAGTAATATTCCGTCAATAGTAATATTCCGTCAATAGTGATATTCCGTCAATAGTGATATTCCGTCAATAGTGATATTCCGTCAATAGTGATATTCCGTCAATAGTGATATTCCGTCAATAGTAATATTCCGTCAATAGTAATATTCCGTCAATAGTAATATTCCGCCAATAGTAATATTCCGTCAATAGTAATATTCCGTCAATAGTGATATTCCGTCAATAGTGATATTCCGTCAATAGTGATATTCCGTCAATAGTGATATTCCGTCAATAGTGATATTCCGTCAATAGTGATATTCCGTCAATAGTGATATTCCGTCAATAGTAATATTCCGTCAATAGTGATATTCCGTCAATAGTGATATTCCGTCAATAGTGATATTCCGTCAATAGTGATATTCCGTCAATAGTGATATTCCGTCAATAGTGATACTTTCGTCAATAGTGATATTCCGTCAATAGTGATATTCCGTCAATAGTAATACTTTCGTCAATAGTAATACTTTCGTCAATAGTGATATTCCGTCAATAGTGATATTCCGTCAATAGTAATACTTTCGTCAATAGTAATACTTTCGTCAATAGTGATATTCCGTCAATAGTGATATTCCGTCAATAGTAATATTCCGTCAATAGTAATATTCCGTCAATAGTAATATTCCGTCAATAGTGATATTCCGTCAATAGTGATAATCCGTCAATAGTGATATTCCGTCAATAGTAATATTCCGTCAATAGTGATATTCCGTCAATAGTGATATTCCGTCAATAGTGATATTCCGTCAATAGTGATATTCCGTCAATAGTGATATTCCGTCAATAGTGATATTCCGTCAATAGTGATATTCCGTCAATAGTGATATTCCGTCAATAGTAATATTCCGTCAAGAGTAATATTCCGTCAATAGTAATATTCCGTCAATAGTAATATTCCGTCAATAGTAATATTCCGTCAATAGTAATATTCCGTCAATAGTGATATTCCGTCAATAGTGATATTCCGTCAATAGTGATATTCCGTCAATAGTGATATTCCGTCAATAGTAATATTCCGTCAATAGTAATATTCCGTCAATAGTAATATTCCGTCAATAGTAATATTCCGTCAATAGTGATATTCCGTCAATAGTGATATTCCGTCAATAGTGATATTCCGTCAATAGTAATACTCCGTCAATAGTAATACTCCGTCAATAGTAATATTCCGTCAATAGTGATATTCCGTCAATAGTGATATTCCGTCAATAGTAATATTCCGTCAATAGTGATATTCCGTCAATAGTAATATTCCGTCAATAGTAATATTCCGTCAATAGTGATATTCCGTCAATAGTGATATTCCGTCAATAGTGATATTCCGTCAATAGTGATATTCCGTCAATAGTGATATTCCGTCAATAGTGATATTCCGTCAATAGTGATATTCCGTCAATAGTGATATTCCGTCAATAGTAATATTCCGTCAATAGTAATATTCCGTCAATAGTAATATTCCGTCAATAGTGATATTCCGTCAATAGTGATATTCCGTCAATAGTGATATTCCGTCAATAGTAATATTCCGTCAATAGTGATATTCCGTCAATAGTAATATTCCGTCAATAGTAATATTCCGTCAATAGTAATATTCCGTCAATAGTGATATTCCGTCAATAGTGATATTCCGTCAATAGTGATATTCCGTCAATAGTGATATTCCGTCAATAGTAATATTCCGTCAATAGTGATATTCCGTCAATAGTGATATTCCGTCAATAGTGATATTCCGTCAATAGTGATATTCCGTCAATAGTGATATTCCGCCAATAGTAATACTTTCGTCAATAGTGATATTCCGTCAATAGTGATATTCCGTCAATAGTAATATTCCGTCAATAGTAATATTCCGTCAATAGTAATACTTTCGTCAATAGTAATACTTTCGTCAATAGTAATATTCCGTCAATAGTAATATTCCGTCAATAGTAATATTCCGTCAATAGTAATATTCCGTCAATAGTAATATTCCGTCAATAGTAATATTCCGTCAATAGTAATACTTCCGTCAATAGTAATACTTCCGTCAATAGTGATATTCCGTCAATAGTAATATTCCGTCAATAGTAATATTCCGTCAATAGTAATATTCCGTCAATAGTAATATTCCGTCAATAGTAATATTCCGTCAATAGTGATATTCCGTCAATAGTAATATTCCGTCAATAGTAATATTCCGTCAATAGTAATATTCCGTCAATAGTAATATTCCGTCAATAGTGATATTCCGTCAATAGTAATATTCCGTCAATAGTAATATTCCGTCAATAGTGATATTCCGTCAATAGTGATATTCCGTCAATATTGATATTCCGTCAATAGTGATATTCCGTCAATAGTGATATTCCGTCAATAGTGATATTCCGTCAATAGTGATATTCCGTCAATAGTGATATTCCGTCAATAGTGATATTCCGTCAATAGTAATATTCCGTGAATAGTAATATTCCGTCAATAGTAATATTCCGTCAATAGTAATATTCCGTCAATAGTGATATTCCGTCAATAGTAATACTTTCGTCAATAGTGATATTCCGTCAATAGTAATATTCCGTCAATAGTAATATTCCGTCAATAGTGATATTCCGTCAATAGTGATATTCCGTCAATAGTAATATTCCGTCAATAGTAATACTTTCGTCAATAGTGATATTCCGTCAATAGTAATATTCCGTCAATAGTAATATTCCGTCAATAGTGATATTCCGTCAATAGTGATATTCCGTCAATAGTAATATTCCGTCAATAGTAATACTTTCGTCAATAGTAATATTCCGTCAATAGTAATATTCCGTCAATAGTAATATTCCGTCAATAGTAATATTCCGTCAATAGTAATACTTTCGTCAATAGTAATATTCCGTCAATAGTAATATTCCGTCAATAGTAATATTCCGTCAATAGTAATATTCCGTCAATAGTAATATTCCGTCAATAGTAATATTCCGTCAATAGTAATATTCCGTCAATAGCAATATTCCGTCAATAGCAATATTCCGTCAATAGTAATATTCCGTCAATAGTAATATTCCGTCAATAGTGATATTCCGTCAATAGTAATATTCCGTCAATAGTAATATTCCGTCAATAGTAATATTCCGTCAATAGTAATATTCCGTCAATAGTAACATTCCGTCAATAGTAACATTCCGTCAATAGTAACATTCCGTCAATAGTAATATTCCGTCAATAGTAATATTCAGTCAATAGTAATATTCCGTCAATAGTAATATTCCGTCAATAGTGATATTCCGTCAATAGTGATATTCCGTCAATAGTGATATTCCGTCAATAGTAATATTCCGTCAATAGTAATATTCCGTCAATAGTGATATTCCGTCAATAGTGATATTCCGTCAATAGTGATATTCCGTCAATAGTGATATTCCGTCAATAGTGATATTCCGTCAATAGTGATATTCCGTCAATAGTAATATTCCGTCAATAGTAATATTCCGTCAATAGTAATATTCCGTCAATAGTAATATTCCGTCAATAGTAATATTCCGTCAATAGTAATATTCCGTCAATAGTGATATTCCGTCAATAGTGATATTCCGTCAATAGTGATATTCCGTCAATAGTGATATTCCGTCAATACGTGATATTCCCTCATAGTGATATTCCGTCAATAGTAATATTCCGTCAATAGTAATATTCCGTCAATAGTAATATTCCGTCAATAGTAATATTCCGTCAATAGTAATATTCCGTCAATAGTGATATTCCGTCAATAGTGATATTCCGTCAATAGTGATATTCCGTCAATAGTGATATTCCGTCAATAGTGATATTCCGTCAATAGTGATATTCGGTCAATAGTGATATTCCGTCAATAGTAATTCTTCCGTCAATAGTAATACTTCCGTCAATAGTAATACTTCCGTCAATAGTAATATTCCGTCAATAGTAATATTCCGTCAATAGTAATATTCCGTCAATAGTAATATTCCGTCAATAGTAATATTCCGTCAATAGTAATATTACGTCAATAGTAATATTCCGTCAATAGTGATATTCCGTCAATAGTGATATTCCGTCAATAGTGATATTCCGTCAATAGTGATATTCCGTCAATAGTGATATTCCGTCAATAATGATATTCCGTCAATAGTAATATTCCGTCAATAGTGATATTCCGTCAATAGTAATATTCCGTCAATAGTAATACTTCCGTCAATAGTAATATTCCGTCAATAGTAATATTCCGTCAATAGTAATATTCCGTCAATAGTAATATTCCGTCAATAGTGATATTCCGTCAATAGTGATATTCCGTCAATAGTGATATTCCGTCAATAGTGATATTCCGTCAATAATGATATTCCGTCAAGTGATATTCCGTCAATAGTAATATTCCGTCAATAGTGATATTCCGTCAATAGTAATATTCCGTCAATAGTAATACTTCCGTCAATAGTAATACTTCCGTCAATAGTGATATTCCGTCAATAGTGATATTCCGTCAATAGTAATATTCCGTCAATAGTAATATTCCGTCAATAGTAATATTCCGTCAATAGTTATATTCCGTCAATAGTAATATTCCGTCAATAGTAATATTCCGTCAATAGTGATATTCCGTCAATAGTGATATTCCGTCAATAGTGATATTCCGTCAATAGTAATATTCCGTCAATAGTGATATTCCGTCAATAGTGATATTCCGTCAATAGTAATATTCCGTCAATAGTGATATTCCGTCAATAGTAATATTCCGTCAATAGTAATATTCCGTCAATAGTGATATTCCGTCAATAGTGATATTCCGTCAATAGTGATATTCCGTCAATAGTGATATTCCGTCAATAGTGATATTCCGTCAATAGTAATATTCCGTCAATAGTAATATTCCGTCAATGGTAATATTCCATCAATAGTAATATTCCGTCAATAGTAATATTCCGTCAATAGTGATATTCCGTCAATAGTAATATTCCGTCAATAGTAATACTTCCGTCAATAGTAATATTCCGTCAATAGTAATATTCCATCAATAGTAATATTCCGTCAATAGTAATACTTCCGTCAATAGTAATATTCCGTCAATAGTAATATTCCATCAATAGTAATATTCCGTCAATAGTAATATTCCGTCAATAGTGATATTCCGTCAATAGTGATATTCCGTCAATAGTGATATTCCGTCAATAGTAATATTCCGTCAATAGTGATATTCCGTCAATAGTGATATTCCGTCAATAGTGATATTCCGTCAATAGTAATATTCCGTCAATAGTGATATTCCGTCAATAGTAATATTCCGTCAATAGTAATATTCCGTCAATAGTAATATTCCGTCAATAGTAATATTCCGTCAATAGTAATATTCCGTCAATAGTAATATTCCGTCAATAGTAATATTCCGTCAATAGTAATACTTCCGTCAATAGTAATATTCCGTCAATAGTAATATTCCATCAATAGTAATATTCCGTCAATCCGTCAATAGTAATATTCCGTCAATAGTAATATTCCATCAATAGTAATATTCCGTCAATAGTAATACTTCCGTCAATAGTAATATTCCGTCAATAGTAATATTCCATCAATAGTAATATTCCGTCAATAGTAATATTCCGTCAATAGTGATATTCCGTCAATAGTGATATTCCGTCAATAGTAATATTCCGTCAATAGTGATATTCCGTCAATAGTGATATTCCGTCAAAAGTGATATTCCGTCAATAGTAATATTCCGTCAATAGTGATATTCCGTCAATAGTGATATTCCGTCAATAGTGATATTCCGTCAATAGTAATATTCCGTCAATAGTAATATTCCGTCAATAGTAATATTCCGTCAATAGTAATATTCCGTCAATAGTAATATTCCGTCAATAGTAATATTCCGTCAATAGTGATATTCCGTCAATAGTGATATTCCGTCAATAGTGATATTCCGTCAATAGTAATATTCCGTCAATAGCAATATTCCGTCAATAGCAATATTCCGTCAATAGTGATATTCCGTCAATAGTAATATTCCGTCAATAGTAATATTCCGTCAATAGTAATATTCCGTCAATAGTAATATTCCGTCAATAGTAATATTCCGTCAATAGTAATATTCCGTCAATAGTAATATTCCGTCAATAGTAAATTCCGTCAATAGTAATATTCCGTCAATAGTAATATTCCGTCAATAGTGATATTCCGTCAATAGTGATATTCCGTCAATAGTGATATTCCGTCAATAGTGATATTCCGTCAATAGTGATATTCCGTCAATAGTAATATTCCGTCAATAGTAATACTTTCGTCAATAGTAATACTTTCGTCAATAGTAATATTCCGTCAATAGTAATATTCCGTCAATAGTAATATTCCGTCAATAGTGATATTCCGTCAATAGTGATATTCCGTCAATAGTAATACTTTCGTCAATAGTAATACTTCGTCAATAGTAATATTCCGTCAATAGTAATATTCCGTCAATAGTAATATTCCGTCAATAGTAATATTCCGTCAATAGTAATATTCCGTCAATAGTAATATTCCGTCAATAGTAATATTCCGTCAATAGTGATATTCCGTCAATAGTGATATTCCGTCAATAGTGATATTCCGTCAATAGTGATATTCCGTCAATAGTAATATTCCGTCAATAGTGATATTCTGTCAATAGTGATATTCCGTCAATAGTGATATTCCGTCAATAGTAATATTCCGTCAATAGTGATATTCCGTCAATAGTGATATTCCGTCAATAGTAATATTCCGTCAATAGTAATATTCCGTCAATAGTGATATTCCGTCAATAGTGATATTCCGTCAATAGTAATATTCCGTCAATAGTAATATTCCGTCAATAGTGATATTCCGTCAATAGTGATATTCCGTCAATAGTAATATTCCGTCAATAGTGATATTCCGTCAATAGTGATATTCCGTCAATAGTAATATTCCGTCAATAGTAATATTCCGTCAATAGTAATATTCCGTCAATAGTAATATTCCGTCAATAGTAATATTCCGTCAATAGTAATATTCCGTCAATAGTAATATTCCGTCAATAGTAATATTCCGTCAATAGTAATATTCCGTCAATAGTAATATTCCGTCAATAGTAATATTCCGTCAATAGTAATATTCCGTCAATAGTAATATTCCGTCAATAGTAATATTCCGTCAATAGTAATATTCCGTCAATAGTAATATTCCGTCAATAGTGATATTCCGTCAATAGTGATATTCCGTCAATAGTGATATTCCGTCAATAGTGATATTCCGTCAATAGTGATATTCCGTCAATAGTAATATTCCGTCAATAGTAATATTCCGTCAATAGTAATATTCCGTCAATAGTAATATTCCGTCAATAGTAATATTCCGTCAATAGTAATATTCCGTCAATAGTAATATTCCGTCAATAGTAATATTCCGTCAATAGTGATACTTTCGTCAGATATTCCGTCAATAGTAATATTCCGTCAATAGTAATATTCCGTCAATAGTAATATTCCGTCAATAGTAATATTCCGTCAATAGTAATATTCCGTCAATAGTAATATTCCGTCAATAGTAATATTCCGTCAATAGTGATATTCCGTCAATAGTGATATTCCGTCAATAGTAATATTCCGTCAATAGTAATATTCCGTCAATAGTAATATTCCGTCAATAGTAATATTCCGTCAATAGTAATATTCCGTCAATAGTAATATTCCGTCAATAGTGATATTCCGTCAATAGTGATATTCCGTCAATAGTAATATTCCGTCAATAGTAATATTCCGTCAATAGTAATATTCCGTCAATAGTAATATTCCGTCAATAGTGATATTCCGTCAATAGTGATATTCCGTCAATAGTGATATTCCGTCAATAGTAATATTCCGTCAATAGTAATATTCCGTCAATAGTAATATTCCGTCAATAGTGATATTCCGTCAATAGTGATATTCCGTCAATAGTAATATTCCGTCAATAGTAATATTCCGTCAATAGTAATATTCCGTCAATAGTGATATTCCGTCAATAGTAATATTCCGTCAATAGTGATATTCCGTCAATAGTAATATTCCGTCAATAGTGATATTCCGTCAATAGTGATATTCCGTCAATAGTAATATTCCGTCAATAGTAATATTCCGTCAATAGTAATATTCCGTCAATAGTGATATTCCGTCAATAGTGATATTCCGTCAATAGTGATATTCCGTCAATAGTGATATTCCGTCAATAGTAATATTCCGTCAATAGTAATATTCCGTCAATAGTAATATTCCGTCAATAGTAATATTCCGTCAATAGTAATATTCCGTCAATAGTGATATTCCGTCAATAGTGATATTCCGTCAATAGTAATATTCCGTCAATAGTAATATTCCGTCAATAGTAATATTCCGTCAATAGTAATATTCCGTCAATAGTAATATTCCGTCAATAGTGATATTCCGTCAATAGTAATATTCCGTCAATAGTGATATTCCGTCAATAGTAATATTCCGTCAATAGTAATATTCCGTCAATAGTAATATTCCGTCAATAGTAATATTCCGTCAATAGTGATATTCCGTCAATAGTGATATTCCGTCAATAGTGATATTCCGTCAATAGTGATATTCCGTCAATAGTAATATTCCGTCAATAGTAATATTCCGTCAATAGTAATATTCCGTCAATAGTGATATTCCGTCAATAGTGATATTCCGTCAATAGTAATATTCCGTCAATAGTAATATTCCGTCAATAGTAATATTCCGTCAATAGTAATATTCCGTCAATAGTGATATTCCGTCAATAGTGATATTCCGTCAATAGTGATATTCCGTCAATAGTGATATTCCGTCAATAGTGATATTCCGTCAATAGTAATATTCCGTCAATAGTAATATTCCGTCAATAGTAATATTCCGTCAATAGTGATATTCCGTCAATAGTGATATTCCGTCAATAGTGATATTCCGTCAATAGTGATATTCCGTCAATAGTGATATTCCGTCAATAGTGATATTCCGTCAATAGTAATATTCCGTCAATAGTAATATTCCGTCAATAGTAATATTCCGTCAATAGTAATATTCCGTCAATAGTGATATTCCGTCAATAGTAATATTCCGTCAATAGTAATATTCCGTCAATAGTGATATTCCGTCAATAGTGATATTCCGTCAATAGTAATATTCCGTCAATAGTAATATTCCGTCAATAGTAATATTCCGTCAATAGTAATATTCCGTCAATAGTAATATTCCGTCAATAGTAATATTCCGTCAATAGTAATATTCCGTCAATAGTAATATTCCGTCAATAGTAATATTCCGTCAATAGTGATATTCCGTCAATAGTAATATTCCGTCAATAGTAATATTCCGTCAATAGTGATATTCCGTCAATAGTGATATTCCGTCAATAGTAATATTCCGTCAATAGTAATATTCCGTCAATAGTAATATTCCGTCAATAGTGATATTCCGTCAATAGTGATATTCCGTCAATAGTGATATTCCGTCAATAGTGATATTCCGTCAATAGTGATATTCCGTCAATAGTGATATTCCGTCAATAGTAATATTCCGTCAATAGTAATATTCCGTCAATAGTAATATTCCGTCAATAGTAATATTCCGTCAATAGTGATATTCCGTCAATAGTGATATTCCGTCAATAGTAATATTCCGTCAATAGTAATATTCCGTCAATAGTAATATTCCGTCAATAGTAATATTCCGTCAATAGTAATATTCCGTCAATAGTAATATTCCGTCAATAGTAATATTCCGTCAATAGTAATATTCCGTCAATAGTAATATTCCGTCAATAGTAATATTCCGTCAATAGTAATATTCCGTCAATAGTGATATTCCGTCAATAGTAATATTCCGTCAATAGTAATATTCCGTCAATAGTGATATTCCGTCAATAGTGATATTCCGTCAATAGTAATATTCCGTCAATAGTAATATTCCGTCAATAGTAATATTCCGTCAATAGTAATATTCCGTCAATAGTAATATTCCGTCAATAGTAATATTCCGTCAATAGTGATATTCCGTCAATAGTGATATTCCGTCAATAGTAATATTCCGTCAATAGTAATATTCCGTCAATAGTAATATTCCGTCAATAGTAATATTCCGTCAATAGTAATATTCCGTCAATAGTGATATTCCGTCAATAGTGATATTCCGTCAATAGTGATATTCCGTCAATAGTAATATTCCGTCAATAGTAATATTCCGTCAATAGTAATATTCCGTCAATAGTAATATTCCGTCAATAGTGAATATTCCGTCAATAGTGATATTCCGTCAATAGTAATATTCCGTCAATAGTGATATTCCGTCAATAGTGATATTCCGTCAATAGTAATATTCCGTCAATAGTAATATTCCGTCAATAGTAATATTCCGTCAATAGTAATATTCCGTCAATAGTAATATTCCGTCAATAGTAATATTCCGTCAATAGTAATATTCCGTCAATAGTGATATTCCGTCAATAGTAATATTCCGTCAATAGTAATATTCCGTCAATAGTAATATTCCGTCAATAGTGATATTCCGTCAATAGTAATATTCCGTCAATAGTAATATTCCGTCAATAGTAATATTCCGTCAATAGTAATATTCCGTCAATAGTGATATTCCGTCAATAGTGATATTCCGTCAATAGTAATATTCCGTCAATAGTAATATTCCGTCAATAGTGATATTCCGTCAATAGTAATATTCCGTCAATAGTAATATTCCGTCAATAGTGATATTCCGTCAATAGTAATATTCCGTCAATAGTAATATTCCGTCAATAGTAATATTCCGTCAATAGTAATATTCCGTCAATAGTAATATTCCGTCAATAGTGATATTCCGTCAATAGTAATATTCCGTCAATAGTAATATTCCGTCAATAGTAATATTCCGTCAATAGTGATATTCCGTCAATAGTGATATTCCGTCAATAGTAATATTCCGTCAATAGTAATATTCCGTCAATAGTAATATTCCGTCAATAGTGATATTCCGTCAATAGTAATATTCCGTCAATAGTGATATTCCGTCAATAGTAATATTCCGTCAATAGTAATATTCCGTCAATAGTAATATTCCGTCAATAGTAATATTCCGTCAATAGTAATATTCCGTCAATAGTGATATTCCGTCAATAGTGATATTCCGTCAATAGTAATATTCCGTCAATAGTAATATTCCGTCAATAGTAATATTCCGTCAATAGTGATATTCCGTCAATAGTAATATTCCGTCAATAGTAATATTCCGTCAATAGTAATATTCCGTCAATAGTGATATTCCGTCAATAGTAATATTCCGTCAATAGTAATATTCCGTCAATAGTAATATTCCGTCAATAGTAATATTCCGTCAATAGTAATATTCCGTCAATAGTAATATTCCGTCAATAGTGATATTCCGTCAATAGTGATATTCCGTCAATAGTAATATTCCGTCAATAGTAATATTCCGTCAATAGTAATATTCCGTCAATAGTAATATTCCGTCAATAGTAATATTCCGTCAATAGTAATATTCCGTCAATAGTGATATTCCGTCAATAGTAATATTCCGTCAATAGTAATATTCCGTCAATAGTAATATTCCGTCAATAGTAATATTCCGTCAATAGTAATATTCCGTCAATAGTAATATTCCGTCAATAGTGATATTCCGTCAATAGTGATATTCCGTCAATAGTAATATTCCGTCAATAG